>ML095437.1:0-42496 GCA_003697995.1 Taxidea taxus jeffersonii
CAATGGTTTACTATGTTCCAGCTGGGAACATTATCCTTCGTCCATCTGGATAATGGATAACCACCATCCATATTGGTCTTTGACACGACTTTCCAAATTCACACAACCATGGATGAGAGCACACATGTCCTTGTACTAAACAAAGCTAATTATTGGAAGTTTTCTTGACTTTTTCTCCAAAATTGTTCTCGGCAGTCTTAGGCTTGTCTATACTAGAGTTTGGCATTGGTGTCAGGTTTAGATTGCATTTCTATCTCTGGTTTCTAATGTCGACGGCATCTGTACATCACAGCTCTCTTCCAGGTGTTTCTGCCACCTGAATGCTTCTGAGAAGCACTTGGCTGAAAGTTCTTGATCAAAAGAGTCAGAACTCTTCTGGAGCCTGAGGGAAATGTCTTTTGATAATCCCTCTTTCCCATCTCCCCTCGGTGAACCCGTGAGTTGGTGAAGAGACACAGACGAAGAGCCTGCCTCTTTGATGAAAACAAACAAAACAAAAGGCATTGAAAGAGTAGAGAGGGACGGTGTTTGCCCCAATCGCAAAACCAAAGACTTGCGGATTTCATTTACCCGAGGACATCGTGTTTTCTCAAATATTCTGTAGTGATTATTTGGCAAAATCTCAAGAACATTTTTTAACACAACTTGTCTTTGGTCAATAAATACCAGAAGTGAAATGTCCTGGGGGAGTGGAGATTTATGATCCTAGCACAACAAACACATCCATAAATCAGGCTGGGAAAGCTCTCAGGTAGCCGATGCAGCATTTCGCTGCCCTCAGCAGAGGCCATGAGTGAGCGTGTGGGGTCCTGCGTGGCAGGGCTCTGCTCAACGTGTGGGGAGAAGGACTGGCTTTCAAAGACCCCCTTTATCCAACTGCAAAGGGATGAGCACTTTTGACTTTGGATAGTTGAATTTTTCTCACCAGTTTACATTCACTGGGAATTTACAGTTTTCTGTTGCTCCTAAGTCTTTCCAAAGACAAGCATCACAATGAAGAAGCTGAGAGCCAGGTTCGAATACCCACTTGACTGCCCAGCTCTGTGAGCTTGGGCATCTCTAACTTGATCCGACATTTCACATCCGTATCTGAGAATTGCACAAAATAATACTTACCCCGCTAGGGCTGCTGTTTGGACTAGATGAGATGAACTATGTGCAATTAGCTTGGTGCCTTTCCAATGGAAAACACTTGATACAGTTTTATTTTTATGGTGAATATGTATAAGGTTCATGACACAATATAGTTCTTCTATGAATTACTCTTAGTGCTTTCAAAGGTGCTAATTTAAGGGACCATGTAAATGATGCTCCAAAATAAATACTAGTTTCCTCCAGATGCAAAGCCTGACCAAAGTCTTTGTACAGTGTATCTTGATAGGAAGTCCAGTTCTGATAACTGGGCTTCTTCTGGCCCCAGGATCCAGTGTCACCTTGAACTTCCACTTGTCTACTTTCTGTTCCCACCCACAAGACTCTCAAGCCTATTCCTCCAACTCAGACCCCATTTTAAGTGTTGGAGTTTCTCTACCCTGATTCTGTGCCCTTTTCTCCTCTCTCCTTTCTCTTTCCCTCATTTCTCTCCTCTCTCTTCTCTTCGCCTTTCCTCCCTCCATGCCTTTCCTCTCAGTCTGCACTCCCTAAGGATCTTCAGTTCTCTGGTTTTAGTTACTGTGGACATGTGCCAGTGGTCCCAAATGATGTCCCAGCCCTGTCCTCTGGATTCCAGGTATCCATACCTAGAGAGAGCCTGCACTGACATGTCAGCTAAGGAGTCTCAGACTCAACATTTCCCAGATACGTTTCTTCATCTTTCTTTGCTGTTTGGGCATTTCCTGCCAGCTTCTGACGTGTGCCAGGTGTATGCAGGAGGCTGAGGGGGCATCAGTGGGAGTCTGACAAGTCCTGAGCTTGTGGAGCTCACACCTGGTTGGCCTTTGGAGCCCCTTATCCTGGTAAGTGTCACCAAAAATGTACTGCTGGCCCAGGGTGAGTATCTGGGAGTTCAACTGGATGCCTTCCTTTCCCTGCATGCAAATCTCCACTTTGCCCTGTGGATTCACTTCCTAAGAACCTTTCTCGTCTGCTGCCCCCTGTTTTGACAGCCTCCATCCTATTTAAAACCACTCTCAACTGTCACCCAGATGCCACAACAGACACCCTTTCCATGAAACCCCATGTTTCTCCGAACCATCTCTCACAGAGCCGCAGGAGTAGTTTTAAGTATACAAGTCTGGTCGTGTGATCCTCTAGCTTAAAATTGTTCCACAGCTCCCCTGGATTTTAGCATACAACCCAACATCTTTATATGGCTTAGAATATCCTGACTGCTCAGACTCCTGCCTACACCCCGGCCATGTTTCCAGCTCACATCTTCCTCCCTTTCTGTGCTAGACGTGCTAACAGTCCTTGTGGTTCTCCACTATGCTGTGGTCTCCCTGGATGCCCAGCCATTCCCTCTGACCTGGTCCCTATTCCTCCACTCAGACTCAGGTCGCAGCTGAAATGTGATCTTCTCTGGGATGCGTCCTTGACCGCCCACCCTAGGTCAACACTCCTACACCATCCCGGGTTTCTTCTTTGTAAGCTCTTGGTGCACATGTGATCATTTAATGAGAATGCGGTGAAGCCTGGGGCCAGTGCTTCCTTGTGGATGGCTTGGATCACCTTTGGAGCAAGCATGTGAAAAATGCAAATTTTGGGGGGTCCTCACACTGAATCAGAATCGTACGAAGTGGATTCTGTAAATCTATACTCTTTTCTTTTTTTAAGATTTTTATTTATTTATTTGACCGACAGAGATCACAAGTAGGCAGAGAGGCAGGCAGAGACAGAGAAGGGGAAGCAGGCTCCCCACAGAGCAAAGAGCCGGATGTGGGGCTCCATCCCAGGACCCTGAGATCATGACCTGAGCTGAAGGCAGAGGCTTTAACCCACTGAGCCACCCAGGTGCCCCTGTAAGTTTATATTCTTAAGGGGCTTCACCACAGATTCACAAGCACAACAGAGATGGAGTACTGTTGCCCACGGAATAGGAGAAGAACCCCTGCTCTTGACCCAGCCAGGCAGACAGGGCAGCCGGATGAAACAGTGTGTGGACAAGGCAGAGGTCCTCAGGATGCCCTGGGGAGCTTCTCCTTCCTCAGGTTCTCTGCTCTTATGGCATGGCTCAGATTTCCAGCTGTCTCATGATCACTCAACAAGCACATATTTCACAAAAAAATGGAGAATTTTCTATAACTGTCAGCACGAGCAGACTTCCTATTTCCTATCCTGGGGGGTCTGCCACATAGATTACTCTGCTCAGGGAGCCTCCTGACACTTGCATAAGCCTTATGACAATAACAACCCCGTTATCCAAAGTTATTGGGATGAAAGAGGCAAATGGACAAGGCCAGTGTTTATCTATGAAATCTCACTTCCTTTCAAGGATATTTCCATCCATGACATCTCTTCTACTGTTCTTTTGAACAGCTGCTTGGATCTTTGGTGTAGCCCAGAGATCAGGGGTTGTCACCGGACATCCTCTGTCAATTACATGACCCTGGAGATGTTTCTTCACCTCTCCGGAATTCAGATTTCTCCTGTGTAGAAAAATAGCAACAACAACACACAAATAGGATGCTGGCCTAGAGGGGAAGTGAAATGTGTGAAAGTCTGGACACAGGGAGGCCTCCCGGGATTGTTAGTGGCCTCCTCCTGCCCCCCTCTGCAAAGTGCACGTCATTCCCTGACATGCCGAAGGCCAGCCCTGCTCTGACAGCGATGTCACTCCTGCCTCCGCATTGGAAATGCACATAATTGTCATCGTCCTACTAGGCAGTAGCGCTCCTTGCTTTGGTAAAGAACTCCAAGAGATTTTTATCTCGTTTCACACTTTTCCCAAAATTGACATGACACCTAAATTCATTTTCCATGGAAGGAAATTTAGAGACTTAGAATTGTCAGGTTCTTTCCTATAACCAACTGGCAAGCTCTCTGGATTCAGATCTTGACTCTGCTGCTTGCCGGCTGCGTGATGTGGGAACCACACTCACACCATCCCTGAAGACGTTGCTCATTTGCTTGTCAGGCCCGAGTCTAAGGATTTGATCAGACCTTCCCTTCCCCTCACCGTATGATCATGATCCTTATGCTGCCAATGAGAAGACTGAGGCAGAGTGAAGGAAGCCTGATGCCCCAGAGCCCACTATTGGGAAATGGCCTTGGGATAGAGGAGTCAGGCCTGGAACTGTCATCATGATCGCCATGGTTGAGTTTTCTGAGTCACTGCTACCTACGTTAACAGAAATAGGGGTGATTAGAGCCAGTACCACCCCGTGGGGATATAGAGGAAAATTAAGCAAGGCTGAGCGGGTCCATGTCTAGCATAGCACCTGGCCATGAAAGTGTGAGGATGTGTTGTTTCATGCTGGATCAAAGCAGGACTTGGGCCTTCATTGGATGTCTCCCTTTGCCATGGTGGTTGAATGTAAGTAGTGGCCTTGCCCCTGCTTGTGCAGCCTGGCCATTGTCTCTTATGGTCCAGCCTGGCCACTGGCTTTGCCAGGTACACAGTTCTGCTGGTAGTGATTTGGCTTCAGCTCCCAAGGATGGCCATAAGCCTTTGGCTGTGGCTTCCACGTGTTGGTTAGAAAGGTGAGGAGGGGCGCCTGGGCGGCTTGGTCGTTAAGCGTCTGCCTTTGGCTCAGGTCATGATCCCAGGGTCCTGGCATCGAGCCCCGCATCGGGCTCCCCGCTCAGTGAGAAGAATTCTTCTCCCTCTCCCACTCCCCCTGCCTGTGTTCCCTCTCTTGCTGTGTCTCTCTGTCAAATAAATAAATAAAATCTTAAAAAAAAAAAAAGAAAGAAAGAAAGGCATGGAGGGAGGAAGACTGGTGAGAACCTGGCCTTAGGACATCTACTTACTGTAGGCGCTTTGGAAGGAACCAGGTCCTCATTCTCCCTGCTCTCCTGCTATCTGTCCTTTCCTAGTCCCTATGTGTTGTAGACTCTTTGTAGAGCCAGGTCCTGATTTTTCTTCTCCATCTGGCCCAGGACCTCCCCATGTCTCACCGGGATAATTTGGCAGCCTTCTGAATGGCTTTCTACATCTGGACTCTGGACCAGGAGTCAGCAAACTACAGCCAGTGATCAAATCTGGCCCTGGGCCTATTTTTAGCTAAGAATACTTTCATACTCTTAAAAGTTTTTAAAAACCAACCAAACAGAGAGTAAAAATAAAGAAGAACAGGAAACAAACCCCATAAAGCCTAACGTATTTATGATCTGGCCCTTTTCAGATCCTACTTTCTGACCCTTGCTCTCAACCACTACTTACCTTGTAACATAACTGTCTTTTTACCTAGCTCCCTGGGCCCCACCCCACCAACCCAACACATCATATCACCATCCTGCTCAAAACCCTTTAAAACACCTTTAAGTGTAAGAAAATCACCCTGGTGGTGATCTGAGAAAATCTGGATCCAAATCCCAACACCACTGTTGATGAGCTACATGGTCCCCTGAGCCCGTTTCCTCATCTGTGCAATGCAAATAGCTATGGTGCCAACCTATAGATTACTGGGCACTCAGCAGCCAGGATGGGTTAAAAAAACCTCCAAGCAGCAGAGAGCTCTTCCAAGGATGAGATTCTTTGGTGACTTTTTTGTTTATGGGGCGGCGTCCACATCCCAGAGCTTGCTTTGCTCTCCCATTTTCTCCCCAGCCTCTTTCCTTGGGATTCTGTACTGACCTGTCTCCATGCACCTCTGTTCTCACCCTCTGTCTTCTTGTGTCCTCTCCCGTTTGAGTCCTACCTGATCATCGAGGTTCATACTCAGGTGGCACGAAGCACATGGTTGAACATGCCTCCCTCTTGTAGTTCCTGGAATCTGTGCGGGGACATGGGACACAGAGACTGGGATTCGTCTTTCTCAGCTCCGTGACTGCTTTCCAGGCCCACGAAGGCCATTAACCATTGCAATCTGTGAGCCAGTCTTAACTGTTCTCCTCCTTTTCTTTTCTTGTTCTTTTTCTTTCCAACACTCCAACATGAAACAGCGCCTGCTGTGCCGTAAAAATATTTTGGCTGTCTCCCTCTTAAAAAGTTTCTAAAAATACACAGAGGCATCTCACGTGCATACATGGCTGGCTTTGATGATTGCCTTCCAGGTGACAGAAATACAACCCGAGTGTATGCCCCTCCTGGGGACCAGCGTGAGCAACTCTGGGTTCAGGCGTTCCCAGGAGAGGCTAGTAAAGTGGCAGTGGCGTTAATACAGAGCAAAAGTTCACCTGTCTGCTGGGCACTTGAAATCCTGCCCAACTCTAGTTTATTTGTAGAAATTGGAAGGAGGAACGTGACTTAAAGGAAAGTAGAATGTGATTCATCCCCTTCTTTTATGTTTGAAGATCTGCTGAAAGAAATAAGTTTTGAAATTTTTGCCTCTTTCAAGCACTGGGTTTCTTGTCTGAACTTGGATAAACTTTTGTTTCATGACATCCTGGAAGATCACTGGGCAGGCAGCCAGCGAGACAAGGTTCTAATTGCCACCTGCCATGAACTTCGGACAAGTCACGGCTTGCCTCGAAACCTCAGTCTCTTTATCTAAACAGGGAGATGCTTTAATTAAATGACTTCTCTGACCTTTTCCAGCTGTAAAGTTCCATGATCTATCAGCTACTATTTAAGACATAATGCAGGTCTAGAAAACAAGAGAGATCCTTTCAGCACTAATAGTTACAACTTTGCAGGATGATGGATGTGGCTCCCGTTTCATATCCTCTTCACCTCTGGGCAGGGTGCAGTGGCCACAGCAGAAGAAAATGTGTGTTTATTCCGTGGTCTTGGTGTGTTGCATGTTTACAACATACATTTGTGGTTGAGATCATTCCTGTTACACAGAAGGTAACACTGAGGCCACATGAGATCGAAGTTAATGTTCAAACTCATATCAATGACATATTCCATCTTCCTAAAAGTGCCCCAATCTTATTAAGCATCCCCAAAGTAGACCTTCAACTTATTGGTCCTTCAGGTAATTCTGGTGTGTGATACAAATTGTTATTTATGACACATTTTTAAAAAGATTTATATATTTTTTCTTAGAGAGTGGGGAAGGAGCAGAGGGAGAGGGAGAAAGAGAATCTGACCTGAGCCAAAATCAAGAGTTGGACAGTTAACTGGCTGAGCTACCTAGGCACCCCTATTTATGATACATTGTTAAATGAAGTAAGCCTATTTTGGATTGCAATATATCACTGCTTATGATCTTTTGATACTTACAATTAGGTTGTAATTATAATAGGGCTTGCTTACTCTGTGCCTAATAAAGTAAAGCCTCATTCAGACTTTTGTAATTGAGTATTTTCACAAAATCAGGACTCCTCAAGGAGCACCCCAATTCATGCATTCTTGCCCATCTTAGTTATTCTAGGTAAAAGTCTTTCATGATCAATGATTTTGGAATATCAGACAAAACGAAGTGGGGTCAGCGTCTACGGGAGGACTTTGCATAGCCTATCACACACAGGTGGGCATTTGGAATCTCTAGGAGGATGCTACAATTTGCTCCCTTTCCCAAAGTATTGAAAAGAAAAGAAAAGAAAGTACCTTCAAAGATGTTCTTGACATAGGAACCCTCCAAAGACCACAGCAGTGCAAAGAGAGAACTATCTGGAAATGCTGAGACATAGACGATGACCCATCCAGAAACCACAGCATACGGGGTTCTAGAAGAGAATGGGTAGAGCCGAGCTCAGGGCATTTTAAGGAATATCTGAAGACGTGCTGTACAGACATTCTAAAAACTGGCTGATGCCATCTAGGAAAAAACCTCCAAACATAACACATACAAAGGAGATTCCCACAACATATCAGAGGAAATTTTTTTGAAAATCCTGCAATGGAGCCAAAATTACGTTGATACCAGACTTCTCATCAGTGGCATCAGGTACCAGAAGAGTAATTAAGCTATATATTGGCAGAGAAAATAGATTTCTGTCATGAATTTCTTCTTCTTCCCAAGTTGTTTTTAAGAGGGAGGATAATGTAAAATAAAGAAATTTAAGACACATACAAACCAGGCAGCTGACCTCAGCGTCCCCCTGAAGGAACAGGAAATCCTAGAACGAGGTCCACATATTACTGTCTGTGGACCAGATCCAGGTCACCACCTAGTTTTGTGTGGTCTGTGGGGCAAGAATGGGTTTTACGTTTTTAAGGGATTGAAAAGGAATGAAAGAATAAAATTTTGTGACACATGAAAATGATATGGAATTCAAGTTTCAGTGCCCATAAGTAAAGTTTTATTGGAGCACGACCAAACCCATTTGCTACATAGTGTCTAGGGCGGCTTTCAAGACACAAGGACAGAGCTGAGTCGTTGTGACAGAGACCACAGGGTCCACAAATCCTAAACTGTTTAGGATCTGGGCCATTACAAAAATGTTTGCCAACCAAAAGGATGTACATTAGCAAGAAGAAAACATGAACCCCGACAAACAGAATTGGATGTAAGAGATGAAAGCAAACCATACAATCGACAAAAATTTTGAAGATTCTAAATAAATCATGACATAATCATTATTATTTAAAAAATTAAAATGTGTGAAAACAAACTGCAACTACATTTCCAACAGCAATGTCACAGAGTAGAGAGTTTTTCGAAGGAAGTAAATGCTCTGTGAGGATTGTCTTGCTTAGGAAAGCAGAGGTACCAATGATGTTTATGACTTTTAGAGAAAAGATTTCTAAATATGTCGGTTAAATATTTTTGAGAAACATTGAAAAATAAAGGAAGTTATGATTTACAAATCAGTAGGTACTAAGCAAAAGGATTAAAAGAAACTTTAATCATCTAACAGGAGAGGAGGGAAAAATAAGAAAGCAAGGAGAAGTATTGTAAGTAGAAAACACGAAATAAGAAGGCAGAAATAAGTCCAACACTGGAACAATTCCAGCTTAAAACAAGTTCAACTCACCTAAAATGGACCTACTAAAATACGAAAAAATGCTGTCACATTTTTGTGTCAGGAGAGACTCAACAGAACAAATGACTCCAAGGACTGGGAACGGCGGAAAAAGATTGCCACCAAACCCCTCACCTAAAGAAAGCAGGTGTGTCAAGGCGAATCTCAGAAAGAGGAAATTCGAAGGGACAAAGGGACAAAGAAGAAGATGCTAGTGGTGAGAAGAAGACCACTTGCAGTACCTGCTAAAAGGATTGAAACATTTTGGCTCTGCAAGACTCACCAAAACAGTCTGGTGGTCTGATTGCGGCAAGGTGATGACTGCTTTGGTCGTAGATTCTTCGTTCTCTAGAGAGAAAGAAAAGTGGGAGAGACTGGGCACCTGGCAGGAAGGTAGGGGAGGGGGAGATGCTCAGTCCTCTGAGTACAGTCCTGACTTGGGTGCTCAACTAGGAGGTCCTCACCTGAGCTCAGCTCACAGACAACATGGGTGCTTCCCCACAGTGCACGGGAACAAACAAATGTCCCTTGGAAATCTACTTTCTAATTCGCAGGATAAAGACTGCCCCAGCTGGAATTCTTAGACATAAGTCTTCCTTGATCATTTGTGAATAGGGACAAATTCAAGATAGAAGCCCAGAGATGGTCAAGGAATGAAGCATCCATGGAAAGGGATGGTGTGAGACGGTGCGTGCTGGGCGCCTCAGGGTCTCACCTCTGTTCCACCGGGGTCTGGTGCCTGCCTCCAGGCTCCCTCTTTTTTCATTCTGAAGTGCAGGTTCCTTGCTTCTTGGTTATTCCTCTGGTTTCTGATTGTACTGTGGCCCTAGTTTGCATGACGCCTATTTTGGGAGGAGGGAGGAGCCTTAGACTGAATACATTTTTGGAACATCCCTGTGAGTTGGTTTATGCACTTTATGTTGTATCTAGCAGCTCTCCCACACAGAACCACTTACATGCTTGCCATGTGTCAGTTTCAGTAGAGAAATTAACCTTACTATACCTCTTACTTGTGTTACATCTCTTCCATTATTATTTGACCTAAGTGTGTTAGAGACACTTATGTGGGTTGGGTATTTACCTTCCCTTCCCTTTTCTTTCTTTCTTCCTTCCTTCCTCCCTCCCTCCCTCCTGCTCTCCCCCCATCCTTCCTTTCCTTTCCTTTCCTTTCCTTTCCTTTCCCTTCTCTTCCCTTTTCCTTCCTTCCTTCCTTCCTTCCTTCCTTCCTTCCTTCCTTCCTTCCTTCCTTCCTTCCTTCCTTCCTTCCTTCTTCTATCTTTCTCTACTGGCAGTTCATTCAAGTTTTTGTTTTCTGTATTTGGGGAGTTATATTATCAGGTGCTGGGCTAAAAAGCTTCTTCCCTCCCAAGATTCACTCATCATTCCTGCCTTACTAGCAGAGACTCTATGTTGTTGGAAGGAGCAATGCCTTCAAATTAGAAATAATATTTCCCCCTGAAAAACAGAAAACAGGAACTGTTGTTAGGGATCTGGGGATATTGGAACCCTTGTACTTTGTGGGTAGGTTTGTAAAATGGTGTAGTCACTGTGGAAAATCGAATGACAGTTCCTCAAAAAATTAAACATGGCACTGCCATATGATGCAGCAATTCTACCTCTGATAATATGGCCAAAATAATTGAGAGTGGGGACCTGGGCACATATTTGTACACCAGTGTTCACAGCAGCATTATTTTCAACAGCTAAAATGTGGAAACAACACAAATGTCCATCAAAAGATGAAGGAGAAAAATGAAATATTAGTCAGCCTTAAAAAAATGTCAGCCTTAAAAAAAAGAATGACCTTCTGATCCATGATGTAGCATGGTTGAACCTTAAGGACATTAGGTGGAGTGAAGTATGTCAGACCAAGAGGACAGGCACTGTATGGCTCCAATGACATGAGGCACCAGGAATAAGCACATTCACAGAGACAGAAAGTCGGAGCATGGATGCCAAGGGCTGGGGGTGGAGGAAATGGGGAATTATTGCTTAATGGGTACACAGTTTTTTGTTTGGACTGATGATAAAGTTCTAGAGATGGGTGGTAATGATGGTGGCACAATGTGAATGCACTGAAGGCCACTAACTCATACGTTTAAAAATGGTTAAATGGTAAATTTTATGTTCTGTATCTTTTACCACATTAAAAACTATTGTAAGAAATCATGTTTTCCAACATTGTTGGTGATAGGATGTAGGCAAGTATAGTTCGATGGGCTTAGAATCAGCAGGCACATGATTGTCTTGCCCTTCCTTCCTTCCTTCTTTCCCTCCTTCCTCTCTCTCTCCCTCCCTCCTTCCTTCCCCTCCCCCACTGTGTGCAATCCCCCACACCCCACGGTGCAATCTCCTGGGTGGAGGTGTAACTCAGCAGGCCCAAGTACCTCCCCTCTGTAGAGCACACAGAGGACATCTGCAGGTCCTCACTGGGCTCAGGAGTCCTGGACCAGACCCTGGTATGAAGGACCCATGGAGGGCTGACTCAGATCGGCTTTCAATTTGTCAGAACTCCTTCATCAGGCCCCAATTTCATGACGTGGTTTTACTGGAATGCAGCAGGAATGGCAGCACATTCTAGAACTAATTGCATTCAGCTTTAAAGCCCGGGACCAGCTGATATGCATAGTGCTGGGCAGAAGAGTCAGAGTTGCAGGGCTGGGCATCACACCCCTATGGCCACTTGCACACCTTCTGCTTTTTCCCAGACTTCTTCCCTACACCAGCTCACTCGCACCCTCATTCTCCTGCCCTCATCTACCCCTTTCTCAGGTGAGGGGTCTTCAGCCCCAGGGTGGTGCCTCATCTCATAATAGGTAACATGCCTCATAATAGACAGCACTGAGATAATAAGTGGCCCCGTCTTTGAGTTTGTCTTTTTTCTTTCTGGATCTGCTCCCCTCATTTCAAGAAAATATCTCCTATGACTCTTTCAGGATTCTGGCCCTTTTTTCCCATAAAGATTGCCTGAGAGCTCATCCTTATCAGGTGAAGAAGGATTCAAGAACCACGTTGTGTGTGTGTTTTGAGATTTTATTTATTTATTTGAGAGAGCACAAGCTGGGTGAGGGGCAAAGGGGGAGGCAGACCTCCTGCTGAGCAGGGAGCCCAATGAGATACTCCAGGATCATGACCTGAGCCGAAGGCAGACACTCAACTGACTCAGCCACCCAGTGTCCCAAGAACCGCATTGTTTTTAGTGGGAACTTATCCTTCTGCTTTAAATCTTCTCAGTGGATGTCATTCGAAGGCTGAAGTTTCTCTGCATACTCCTGAAATCAACCCGTGTCCCAAATCCCACCTGTCCTCCATGAGAGGTCAAAATCTACCAGAGTGGGGAGCTTTTGTTTGTAATATTTGTTGTCCCACAAATAACAAAACTCTCATCTCTTTTCTTCTTTCCTTTTCCACTGCCCAGATGCATCTTAATTGTTAACTGAACGTCTCTGACCATCTTCACAAATCATGATACATGCATTTATTGAAGAAGGAACGTGCTGATTGAAGGACTGTGCTGCTTACTGAGAATTGTGAGGCACAACAAGACGAAGTCTTGGTTCTCCACCAACTCACAGTCTAGTAGAAAGTGTGACTTATAAGCCAATCATGAGAATCAATATTTATTAGAGGCTTACTGTTCCATACATTGTCATTAATCCTTCACATACCGTAATGTCATTTAACCCTGAAAACAAACAATAATACTGGGAGGGTATTACAAGCAGCCCACTTCATGGAGGTGGTGGTTTCAGGAGAGAAAGGAAGGAGGTACAGATGGGCTCCTTCCCTCTTCGGGGGTGACGAAGGGCACACTCTTCCTGTGGGCCGTAAGTCACTTGCATTAGGATGTGAGGCTCACCATCCTTGGTGACATTTTAGGGTAGGCTGCCTGAAGCTGGGAAGAAGCTGGATTTTGGATGCTGAATCAGGGTTCACCAGGGAGAGGGCAGAAAGAGCACAGACCCACAGTCTGGAACTGCTCAGCATGTTTATACAACCGCACACAGTTCAGCATTGCTAATCTTTATAGAAAACTTGGTGGGGTGATGGCAAGTGGGGTGCAGGGAGGGAAAGCCAGGAGCTGAGGGAGAGAGGTGAGTGGGTTGTGCATAAGGAGCTTGGGGGGTCTTCTTGAGGGAGATGAAAGGGGCAGACATGTTTTGGGCAGGGCTGCTGTGATGCCTAATGTCCATCACAGGGCCAGGCACGCAGTAGGTCCTCGGTCCATTCCCCTGAAACAAAGTGATCTGCCCGAGAGGCACCTCAGATTCTCAGTGCCGCGTGTGCATTAACACAAAGATCTAAATGGCAGTAAAAGCCAACAATGTGTCTATTCCATGCCCATGTCTGTTTTAGACCATTCACGGAATAATTATCAGGATGGCTAACAATGGATGATTTATTATAAATATCAGCTTTGCTGCTTGTTAATTCAGAACCAAAATATTTGCCCATTTCCATCCCAAAGGGAGAAATCTAGTTAGTTTGTTCCCCATGTTATAACTATGAAATTAAATTAAATGAACTGAATGAATTGCATGGGGGTAAATAAACTAATTTAATTCACACGATGAAGAATAACACTGGATACATCTATAGTTGACTAAATAAACCAATTAACTATTTTCTCTTTAGACAGCACAAACCAATAGTGCAGCAATGACCAAAAAAAAAAAGAGAGAGAGGGAGAGCGAGAGAGAGAGAGAAATTATAAACCAAAAAAAATGTGTGAAGTGTAATAGTGTCTTGGGCCACCAGCCCTTGGCTTCTGGTTTGCTCCCCACCTTGGGTGAGGATGACAGTGACTTTCTTGCCTTCTAGGTGCTGTTCTTTTCTTTCTTTCTTTTTAAAGTTTTTAAAAATACAATTGAGGGAAAGAAGTCCATGAGATCAAAGTTGATGGGCCTCTCTTTCTCCAGTGCACACCTGGAAAATGACAAATGGTTGACCCCATGAGCACCTCCTGATGGACTAATGCCGATAGGATTTCAGGCCTTGGGTCAAGTGAAGTTAGGCTTAAATTTATGGCTGAGTGATCTTAAGCAGCTGACATAGCTCCCACCTCCTTGTGGCTAGAACAGGAACCGTACGGGACCACATCCTGGGCGGGACTGAGAACTGAATGAGGCGTGGACGTTAAGCACAGCCGCATGCCAGGCACATACACATGGCACAGTTGTTAGCGCTTCCCTCCTGCTTGAGAGCTAATCTGTCTGGGGTGATTGCTCATGTCCCGTCCCCAAAGCCAGGAGGACGGGATTCTTTCAACCACTCTCTCCTGGGCACTTCCCTTTGCCTGGTTTTTGACTTGAGGGGAGCCGTGCTATTAGGAAGATGAATGAGACCCCCAGGGCTGCCCTACAAGGCCCTACAGTCTAGCAGGTGAGTTTAGGATGGGCCTACACATGGAACAGAAGGGGAATTTGACAAGAATGACAAGAATGTGCTAGAATGGGAGCTCGGAATTCAGCCAGATTCTCATTAGTGTCTTGGCCTCAAGAAGTCACTGACAGCCAGAGCCTCAGGAAGCTGGGGATGTATTCTCTCACTACCATTTTAAGCCTGATAATGCTGACTCCTGCCTCTATCTGAGGTCAATTCCTGGGTAACTGAAGCTGATTCAGAGTAGCTGGGTGGGACGAGTGCTGCTTTCAGGTGGCCCAGGGGTCAGCATCAGCAGAGAAGAGAGTGACAGAGAAGACCTATAGCTAGCTGGGCATCCTGGACCAGTGTCAGGATCCCAGGCCAGCCCACGTGTGGCATGAGAGTTTGCCCCACACCCCAGGCCTCAGTTTCCACGTCTGTGAAGTAGGGGGTGGGAAAAGTTTCCTTCGGTTGTGACAGGGAACAACTCTAGAGGTATAAGTTCAGCTCTGTTCTCCAGAGGAAGGAAATGAATTGAATGCTCGTTGGACACATACTCTGTGAGCACCAACAGCTGTGTGAACTGAAGCTGGTGCTAGAAAAAGAAAGCCTGAACCCAAGGAGGACCCAGTTCAGGGGCCAAAAGAGGCATAGGTAATACATAGCAAAGATTTCACAAGTGCTGAAGCATAGAGAAGGTGCCAGGGAGCCGTAGCCATGGGGGAGAATGGTACCCAGCCTAGCCTGGAGGAATCAGCCAAGACACCCTCTAGATGCTCAAGCCTGCTTTGAGTCATCAGGGACACAGATGAATCCAGCAGGTAGGAAGTAGGAAATAAGATTACAGCATAAAGCCAGGAAATGCAAGCTCTTTGGCTCTGCTGGAATTGAAAGATGCAGAGGAGGGGCACACAGAAGACCTAGACAAGATTGGAAAGGACATTCTAAGTTTTGCCAGTGACCTGGGACAGTGTCCTCTAGGAGCAGGATGACCTGAGCGTGAATAGTAATAGCAGTGATGCTGAAAAGAGGCCAAATTGGGAAAACTCCAGGAGATAAAATCTTTAGGATGTTCCAAAGGTTAGGAGAAAGAGGGGTGGCCTGATTCCTGTCTTGAGCCTCCCGGCGGAGACACAAACCACAGCGGTCAGAAGTCTCTGGAAGTGAGAGTTTCTGGTTTGGGGCTGCTGGGTGTGATGAAGCAGGAAGCCCCTAGAAGACAAGAGGGTAACCCGCAGGTGCAGAGCTCAGGGACAGGCTTCAAGGTGGGAGACACAGATCTGGACACTGGGAAGGCCTGGAGAGAGCAAGGAAGAAGCACAGAGCCAAGGGCATTTGGTGACATGTAAGTGCCTCTCCCTTTCCCTGTCCTCTGCTGTCACCTGGCCATCCTCATGTGTCCTAACATCCCTCCAGCTTGGAAAGCTAAGAGTCTGCCCCTCTCACTTCGTTTAAGTATCCATCCCCAAACACAGGGAAATCAGTAACAGCTCACAGCCCAGCATTTTACTGAAGCTTTATCGTCCCCCATTCTATGTTGTTTTTCTTCAAACTCCCCTACTTCTACACCGATGTTCACAACAGCAGGCCTAATGAGCTTCTCCAGAAGAGCCAATCCTTGGGGTATAGTGGACTCTGAGATCCCAGGGCTCCATCTGCCTGGTGTCCACAGAGGGAAGGTGAGCGACGGCGGGCTGGGACCCCTCCAGGAAGGCAGCAGATGGCATTTCAAATGTGGACCCTCTGTGCCCCTTCTCCCCAGTACATTTGCTCAGAAGGTATTATTGTTTTTATTTGTTTGCCCTGGAGAATGGGATGATGTGATGGATTCTTTCTCAGAAACCTCACTGGCTCGAAGGAGTCTCTGACATAGAACACACACCTGCCCTTTGGGACCCCAGAGCTCCCACTGGGCTCTGCCTCCAAGCCTGATCTGTCTTTAGGGCCTTTTGTCTTTATCCCTGTGTGAGACAAGCCTGTGAGCTTGGCCAGGAGAGCTGGGAGCTGGGGGAGGGCAGGACCAGACCTCCCTGTGTCCTGGAGCGGCATACAGGGTTTGCACCCATAGGTGCTGCAACAAGGTTTGCTGAGATGCTTGTTTTGCCAGAGAAAACCCCCTTGCCTCTGTTCATGCAGTGACCCCTGCTGGGAAGCCCCCCCCCCATCTCTGCTTTTCAAACCTCTGCCCCGTCACCAAATCCCAGCTCCAGAGTACTTCTCTGTTGAGGTGTTTCCCAGTGTCCCCCAGCCGCGGACCCTCCAAATGTCCCTCTGCAACAGACAGTCTGTGTTCTGACCAGTGGGCTTATGTGTATTCCTCCTGTTGTTAAACCAAACGCTGTTGTGCCCAGGGCCCAGATGAAGACTTGCATGGTTCCTGGGTGTTCCCAGAAACATCTCCTGAGGCGTTAGATTTTTTTCTCATGCTCTAGACCTTACAAATGTGCCAAGTCTCCTCGCACCCTCAAGGGCTCACACAGGCCTGTACCAGGGTACCATCCTGTCTCAGGGCCTCGTTGACATGATCCCCTTTTCGAGCCCCGTGCAGGGTCGCAGGGTCACTTCTTCCTGTCACAGGACCTCTGGCCTTCTGCAGCTGGCATTTATCCTGATATAGCATCTTGGTTGAAACTGTTGACTTCCTGTTCCCATACCAAGATACGGAGCCCTGTTTCTCTGTAAAGGTGTCTTCTCTCCAGTCTGGCCCACTGCCCAGTGGCATACAGAAAGTGTACAATCAGCGCGCATTGGATGGCTTTGGCAACCACGTCAGTCTCTACGGAGTATGTTACAGCAGTCGTGGCATGGTGAAATAGAATGGACAGAACGTGAATGTTGACTTTGCTTAATGGTTTAGTGAGTTTAGTGACCTTGGTTGGATGTAGTGAGGAGTCTGCCCTATAGGCACTGACTGGCCCAGGCAAGGAGAGTTTGTTTAGCATTAAAAACCCTGCTAGTCACTTGGGCAACCACCGTTTCATATGTTGTGTTGCTTATACCCGAGACTCAGCCATGTGACAGGTCCCCACTGGGCTGTGGGGATTAAACACAAGTTACCTATTTCCCTTATCTCCAAAGAGCTAAGTCTGCCGGGTGAAACAAACACGTGCACCGGCAAATTCCAACGCAGTGCACATTGACTAAATGGGTTAGCCTAGTTCATATTGCAGAAGACAAGCCCAGCGGTATTTCTGATCTGACAGGTGAAGTTGCCTTTTTTATTTGACTTCTACAAGCACAGGGGGAAGATCAGAGAGTGAGGCAGTGAAGGGCTTATGAATTTGACCTTCACTACCGAGCTGACCATAGACACATAATCCCACGTCTTTGAACCTGTGGTTCTTTCTGGGAGATAAGGTTCAACTTTCCAGTTTGTTTGGAGGATTGATGTTTGTGAGCATGAAGCACCTAGCCCAGGTGAACACTCAGGAGGCACTCCCTGAAAGCTCACTGTGACCCCAGTTATGCTCATTCACAGCTAATGGGGCAACATTCAGAGTGATAATAAGCAGGCATGGTGCACAGCAGACTTTAGCTGCCACCTGTGGGTTCTTATGGCTGTGGGACCAGAGAAGTCAGGGAGGCCCTTGTCCTCTGACTTTCCTAACCTCTGCTCTTTCTTCTGACATTATGTCCACAGAGGCTGTCCTAATTAGGTCTGAGAAGCTCCACTTAGAGCCTCACTTGTCTCCACCGGTTCCTGTGTATCTTCCTGGTTGCCGGGACAAAGTGAGAGTGAACAGCAGGGCGATTGGGAATCTTCTGCTGTCCCAGATGGCATGCTGACTGCTCTTTCAGGGGATGAAGGCCTACCCATGAAGCTGCAGATGCTCCTGGGCATGCAGGAGGTGATCTTCTCAGAATACTCAGTGACCACCAGTGCCAGGACTCAGTGCCAGGGGCCACAATGGGCCCGAGTGTGCAGACCTGTCTCTGTATCCTTGGGTCCTGAGGGAGGCCGGGACCTATCCTTGATTGCCAACTTCATCTAACACAGTCCAGACAAATTAGGGGATCGATTCCCAGATGTAAGGCCACCTAGCATTTTATCAGGACAACATAGAGATATTCCCTATTATTTGGTTTTCTAAAGGCACGTGACATGGCTACTGAACTCGGTTCTCAAGTTTCTGATAAACATCAGCCCAGTCATTTTGGCTTTTTAGCCATCAGTACTCTAGGTTAACACCCCCATTTCCTTCCATCTTTTATCAAAGATTGATTAATATTCACTGGGTGACTCTTAGATACCTGGAGTTGTGACAAGGTACTTTACAAAATTAAACAACATTAATTCTGTCCACCACTCAGTGTGATGGGTATTTTATCACCACAATCCAGGGTTAAAAAAAGGAAAGGTTCAAAGAACATAAATAATTTGATCAAGATCATGTGGTTCATACCTAGAGAATATGACCAGTTGTTGATCTGACTCTAAAACTGTTTTTTCTATTCTACTACTGAAGAGTCATGAAATCATGACCAAAGTGATCCTAGAAGCCACCTGATGTTTCCACTTCCTACCAAAGCAAAGATCTCTTACTCAACATTTTTCACAGGAGCAGGCATTATTTATGTTTTTAACACCTTGTCTTCCTCATCGCTGTTTTTCTCATCATTGTCACCATCATCATCACCACCATCATCATTGTCACCATCATCATCACCATGATCATCATCGTCGTCGTCGTCATTATTATCCCAATCATCATCATCATCATCATCACCATCATTACCATCATTACCATCATCTTTGATATGCTCTCCATTGTGTGGTGTTCAAAGTCTCATTGTTTGTATGTCAGAGCCAGGACATAAGCCCAGATCTGCCTTGGTCCCTGTGTTGGGCTACCTTGTTCTTCTTAGGTTGAGCAACTTTTTTCCTCAGAAGATAACACATTTATTTTTTGGCTAACTGTCATGGACAGAAGGTCTTCAGTTAGTTAATAAAGAGAGCAGCCACTTGAATGACCCCGTGGACACAATTTTAACTCCTCATATATACCAGAAATTTAGATATTTGAAGACAATATTCATTAAGATCTATTTTCCCCTTTGTAATTATTTACACTCATGTGAGCTACACCCAGGTCCATCCTGGTTGGACCTGCTGATATAAAGTACGGACTCTTCTGTGAGATGGAGTTTGCTTTGGCAGCCTTTCTGGGCATAGGCGTAGTGTAAACTGGGTGGCAGTGGGCTAACTAAGCAGTGAACAATGGGTAAAGTTGGGGGTGGTGGTGAAAGTTTGGACAATCACACCAGGCAAGGTGGGTCCACGGCCAAAGACTGGGACAGACGGGCAGGACAAGGAACAATCCCCTTTTCATAAAATGTAAATGTTTCTGAGTTGGGTTGAAGCAGTTTGGTGGAGAGAATGATTAGGCTACTCAGACTGGTTGGATCTGTCCCCAACTCTGCCATGAACTTGCTGTGTGACGTTGGCTAATTCGCATTCCTTTCCTGGTCTTCAGATAGACTATCTAAAAACAAGAGTTTGATGTAATGATCTTCATGTTGCTTCCACTGTGAAACTTCCTTGGATCAAACGGTTTGGGGGGGATGAATGAAGCTACTGGCTTTGACTCAAGACAAAGCAAACGTTGACTCAGAACATGGCTTTGAGAGACAGAAGCTAACCATTCAAATTAGCCACACACATGGAAAATAAGAAGAAAATGTCCCACTTCAAACATGGGAGAGGGGTTTCAAACTTACTTAGAAACAGGAGTTCTCAGAAACAGAAAGGAGAATAGCCTCTTTAAGGAGTAGACCTGAGACTGATGCATGACTAGAGACTGTACCCAGACTTACTTATGACTTGGTGCAAGGTCATTATGATAGCAGCTTGGGTTTCAAAGAAAATCTCATTGAGTTGGTAAGAATGGTAGGCAACAGACTTCCTGTTTAGAAAGGAACGGAGCACGGGACACCTGCGTGGCTCAGTTGGTTAAGTGTCAACTCTTGGTTTCGGCTCAGGTCATGATCTCAGGGTTGTGGGATCAAGACTCATGTTGGGCTCCATGCTCAGCAGGGAGTCTGCTGGAGATTCCCCCTCCTCCTCCCTCTGCCTCTCCCACTTGTACTTTCTGTCATTCTCTCTCTCTCTAAAAAAAGGGAGGAAGGAAGGAAGGATAGATGGGTGGAAGGAAGGAAGGAAGGGAGGTGAGGAAAGGAAAGAATGGGGGCTCTGCAGCTGGGTAGCTTCTTCTCAGTCTTTTGTATGTTGAGAAGTAAGCTGAGGTCAGCATGTACTCACACCCATTCTGCCAGGTCTAACCTTTTAGAGATCCTGGCTTATATTTGCCGACAGATTATTAACATGAGGGGTTCATAGTAAGGTAAGTGCTTATTATATTAACTTGATCAATACCAAAATGAGCATAGGTAATTTATCAGATATTCTTCAAAAAAATTACACATCACATTTTGTTATTTACATAATGACCTGATCATGTTCAGTTTCAAACTGAGTGAAATATGAAGCCCTCTGGAATGGAGATGATATATTGGCCATCTAGGCCTACATATTACTTACACCACCTTTGATACTTTGCAGAATAAATTGAGGTATACATAAAACCATAAAATAAGTTTTATGTTTTTTTCCCCTCTCTGTCATTACATCAAACAAAAATGGCCAAACAGATTTCTGCACACTAACTTTGGGATGGACAGATATAAAACTTGTACTCAAAACTTGTAATGTTCACGTTGACCCTGGTGGCCTTTCCAAGAGAGGCAGGAGCTCAAGAGTTGTATTATGATAGCTTACCAGGAGAGATAGATTATAGTATGAAAATGCTGTAGACCCAGAAGATGAACAGTGGTTCCAAGGATGAGCTCTACATTGTGAGTCACAAGGGCAAATCTTTGACCTTCATTCTGGTCTTGCTTTGCAACAGGATCATACCTGCCTATTAAGAGGCTAACACTAGGGGCGCTTAGGTGGTTCAGTAGGTAAAGCCTCTGCCTTTGGCTCAGGTCATGATCTCAGGGTCCTGGGATGGAGCCCCACATCGGGCTCTCTGCTCAGTGGGGAGCCTGCTTCCTCCCACCCTCCGCATGCCTCTCTGCCTACTTGTGATCTCTCTATCAAATAAATAAATCTTAAAAACAAAAGAGGCTAACACTATGTCCAGGGGGAGTAATGTCATATATCAGCATATTCAATGACAGAAGTAATCCTAAGCAGTACAAAGAGAGGTGTGTGTATGTGTGTTAACTAATGCACATGGAATATATTTGTACACATGAAACATGTCTGCAATAATGCTTATGTATAAGTTTAAACACCCAAACTGATTTGTTTATACATTCTTTTATTTCAGGGGAAAAGGACAAAATCAACACAAATTTCAAATATACTTTAACTACTCTTTATTGATACAGTAGCACAAAGCATAAGCTAATTATAACAGAAACTATTAAGGTGTCTGATTCAATAAATAAGATGAACCACTGAGGAAGACCAACCAGCTAAAAGCCCTTCAAACCCCCACTAGCTGAGATGTAGCCTACAGTCAGACCACTGTCGATCAAATTCCAGCTGTGCCATGCATCTGCTGTGTGACCTTGAACAAGTCATTGCCCCTCTCTGGTTCTTGATCACCTCACTCTGAATTGAGCTGAAAACTCAACCTCTAGCAGCACTGTGCTTAGGGTCACAGGGAATGCAGACAGTATGGCATGGTGGGTAAGAGTTCAAACTGGCCAAGCCTCTGTCTAATGCTGAGCTCTCGGGCCTTCTGCTTCCCCACCTGTAAATTAGGAATGCTGACACCAATCCTCAAGGGGTGGCTGAAGCTTTGTCAGCTAATTTAGGTAGGGTGCCTTGCATAGTAGGGCACATAGGAGGTCATGCAGAACCATGAGCCACTCAACAGCCCCCTGAGGATGGCAGTGCCCTTCAACTCTTTTCTCCAGTCTGGAGAAAGAGGGCAGTGTCAGGCCGGGAGGGAGGGGAAATTGCTCTTTCCTCCCAGTGCCTACACAGAGCTCTCAAAGTTGTGCAGGCTCTGGAAGGTTCCTGCTATCTTTCTCTGCAGCTCTCCTGCCTGCCCGCCTTGACAGGTGGACATCATTATCTCTATCAGGACAGTTAAATTACTGAAGGGAAAAACTCACCCTGAAGCCATCAATTTTACTTTTAATCCTTCTCCTCAGGTTGAAACTTCCTTCCAAAGTCACTTAAAAAAAAAAGAAAAGAAAAGAAAAGAAAAACCTTTAAATGGAGGTTTTATGCAACAGACAATGTCCCCTATTTGAATTATTTCTTTTGAGCCTGGATAGCATTTCTGTTGCCCACCGTCCAATAAAACATTAATCACAGAAATATTGAGCTTTAGAGAGCACCTTCAAATCTCCGACACATCCACGTCAAGCACTTGGGGGAATGGATATATTATAAATCTAGAAAGAAATGTAGCTACAGAGTTCACCGCTTCCAGTATTCATGCTTCTGAGGTGGAGGGGTGAGGAGCTCCTTCTACTTTGAGCCGTGTGCTCCTGGAGTGGGAAGAAGGAACATAAAGGGAGGATGGAGAGCTCTGTCCTGATTTTCATCATGACATGGGTCCTTACAAGCTCCCTCCTCCCTCCCTGAGCTGGTGTCTCAGAGACTTAGATCAAGATCCTCTTCTGCTGTCTGAAGCCTGGAGGACACCAGGCATCCTTTTAACCCCCGGGAGACTTGGTTCCATGACAGGTCAGTCTGGGCATTTAATGAGCTAAGAATATTATGGTATTATGTCTTACTCATACATTAACTAGCTTTGGGAACTCACAGGATACTAAGCTGACTGCTTTACCCACCTCATCTCTTTCAGTCCATGTTTCATTCTACGTGGTGGGCTTTATAACCATTCTCCTCTTACTGCAGACATTTGAAGTATTTAGTGATTTGTTCAAGATCATATAGATTATAAATGTGGACTACAGATGTCTGTACTCCTTATCATAGTTATGCATTGCCTCTCTCTCTGTATGAGGTCGGGAGATAGATGCCCCATGCCTGGCACAGAGACGTTCAAAACATGCCAGCCCTGTGCCTTCCTGTGGCCATCTACGGTTGACGTCTGCCTGACAGCCCTCCTTCCTGGCAGGATGAGCACACTCTGCTCACATGGGGAGAAGTTGAAAACGCTTGATACTTGATGCCCTTGAAGCAACCCTCGGCCAACAGTGGATGGTGAGATGAAGGACAAATGCCCCAGATCCCTCGCCCCTGGTTTGGGAGTGGGTAATTTCCAGGCATGTCGCATATTGCCTCCCAGAGTCCCTGGTGGGGTTAAGCCCAGATGTGTTTATAGCTGCTGTGTGGTCACAACCATAATACCAATTCTCTCAAGGTGACTTAGTTTTACTGCCTCTTTTTTTTTTTTTTTTTGCCAGAAATAAAGGACATAACAAAAACGAACTGCCTGCTTACTAACCCCGTCTCATGTGGGCTTCTGCGGGAGCTCAAACCCTGCCCGAGTTTCCAAGGGCTCTGGCATGTCTGCTTGATCTCAGATGTCCCTGCTGTTGGCACAGTGCTGGCAAGGAGGAGGACATAGCCTGTGTGTCTTGTGACTGGCGGCATGACGGAAGTGGTGAATTCCCAGGCGTCTGGGTGTGGACACGTGCTAGCTGCGAATTCTAGGTGACTTCCGTGTCTCCTTGGAGCCTCAGTTTCCTCAGAGGGCTAAAAACCTTCCCAGGAGTATTTCTGGATTTGGACAGAAGTCAGAGACAGCACCCGACACATAGTGGGCACTCACTGTGCAGTAGCCATGGTGACACTTCGTGGAAGGCCCTCCAGCAGACCCCGAGTCGTCTGCCAAGCTGGCAAGTCGAAGGCCCGTCATGCACAGGATGAACGGCAGTAGAATGAACTATTGATAACACCCTCAAAAGGGCAGTCTGAGCTTTTGTGCAGCTCCAGCCAGACGCCTCTGCTGAATTAGGCTGGTCTTACTAGCAACTGCCTCCAATGGGCATCTCGGACAAGAGGGGACGAAGGAGGGGAAGGGAGAGGGGCAAATAACACAAACCTCTGACTTTGCTCTTTGAGAGAAAGCAATGAGTTTCTTTTGTTTCAAGTTTGAGAATGGTCTGTGGAGGTCAACCCATTTGTGCTCCAAAGTCAGCAGTTGAGACAAAAGGCGTTTGACTCGGAGGATAAACAGATGTAGATACCACGGCCACAGGCCTGGCTCTCCTCCAAGGACAAAGGAGGCCCCTGAAAGTTGCACGGATTGGACAAATGCCCCACCTTCTTCTAGAATCTTTTAAAACACCCCTCTCCACTGCCTCAATTAAGTGCATTAGACTTGCAAAGGCAACTTCGAAACCAGGTCTGATGCAGCAGGAAGGGCAGGCACTGCCACCTTGAAGGTGAGTGGGTGCACCTGCTCCAGCATTTCGGAGTCTCTTTGGCCTGAAATTTTTATTCTGAGAAGCAGCAGTGAGAAGAGGCAACCCATACTAGCTTCTCATGGAAATTGTATCGGGCGAGCCTCAGCAGCTATCCAGGTTGTTTATTATTGTTATTACTATTACTGATTTTTGAGGAAGGGGACGGGCCATGTGAACTGTGTCCAGCAAAGTTAAGCTCACATGGTCTGTCAGTGTGCCTGGACAAGGAAGTATGGGCAGGGACATGGGCCTAAATGACCCCTATCGTTGGCTGTGTGTTGGGCACAGAGAGTACTACCGTATGGCACCCTCAGTGTTGAGGTTTTGAATAGCACCCACAGGGGAGGACGGTCCTCTCAGAAACAGGAGCTACTTTTTCATAGAGCTGTCAGACACACATGCGTCAGAAACCTACAGTAAGCTGCGTGTACACGGGGAGTCTTGGGTTTGGGAAAACATGTTGGGAAGGAAACGAGCATTTGCTGGGTTCCCCCATGCTCCCAGCAGGTTACCTGAGTACTACCTGGGGATTCAGTCCTCACAGCAGCCTGTGAGGACCTCCCTTTGGATGCAGTGACACAGTGGTGTAGCTGGGGTTTCAGGCTCAGTCCGTCTGCTTTCCACATCCTTTCAATCCCAACTGAGTGATACCTTCAGACTATAAGATAAACTATGTCATTCCTTGCTTGTGATGCTCCTGACCTCAGAGTAGAAGCATAGCAATCACTGCGGTGGTCTCCAAGGTCCTGATGTCCAAGTCCCTCCTCTTGCTCCCTGATAAAAACCAAAATGCTTTCCACCAGCCTCTGCTCCCTCTATGGGCTGTCTGTGGCCACGGACCCTTGTTTTTAATGCATGATAAGCACAGTCCTGCCACTGGGCCTTTGCACATGCTCTGGCCCTTGCCTGGAGTGCCTGGCCCACTGGCCTGTGGCAAACAGCCTTACTTATCTCAGGGTCCCATGTTACCTCCTCAGAGGCCTGGCAAACTGGGCCTGCCTAAGCAGAAGCTTGGGAACCTTCCTCTGCCTTAAAACCACTCGATGTTCCTTCACCTCATTCTTCACTACCTGACTTCAGATGCAATGATTTGGCTTTGCTGATTGCTTGTCCCCTTCCCTCTCTGTGAAAGCAGGACTTTCTCCATCTTGCCTGTCAAAGGGCCCCCCCACACACTAGAACACAGCCTGCACCTAGTAGGCCCCTCAGAAATGCTGGTCGAATGAATGGGTGACTTACCCGAGAAAGCATGTTTTGGAACGAGCGCCGCATCATGAGGCCTCCATTCTCTGTGGAGTGGGTCCTTGGACTTAATGTTAGCAGTAAACTCACGTGTCTTCTGTTTTTCCATCACGTGTGTGAGTTCCAAACCCAGTCCTTCTGCGGGCACTAGGGAATTGCTTTTTGTGCCTGAGTTCAAATCCCATTAACCACTGGCACTCAATGGCACCCCATTGCAAAAGCTCATGCAACCTTTTAAGGGCTCCCCTGATACGCATCCCTTCCCCCCACCCCCGCCCAGCTGGCGAGAGGGCCCAAGTACGGTGCTGGTGAGCACGAAGGGCAGATCACAAACCAGGCCAAAGCCGCCGGTGGTTGGGGTGACCAATGCCCAGCGTGCAGACGCCATAGGAGGAGTGAACCGCTGTGGTGCAGGCAGGGCTGCGGCAGGGGTGGGGGGGCTGCAGCAAACTTGACAAATGTGTCCAGGAGCCACTCCGGGGTGGCGAGTCCTTGTGGAGCCGGAGGGAGCAGGAGGCAGGGGTGCATGGATGGGGTCACCTATGCTGTTTTCCAAGGACACGCAGGAAGGCTGCAGTGTGCAGTGGGGCCGTGGCCATCTCCGGCGGCGTGAGCAGGAGTTTGCCCGCAGACAAGAACAACAAGGCATGGCCTGAGACATCACTTGGGTGGAGCTTCCCTTCCTGCCTCCCGTGCTCCCTCCTGCATCCCTCCCTTGCTGCTTCAACAACATGGATTGGGTGGCACAGGGTTCCAGGCACTGTGCGGGGCAGTTGTGAACACCAGAGATCCGGTCATGAGCAAAGAGGGATGCTCATGTCCTCACAGAGCTTGGAAGTCAAGGGGATGTCCAGGTGAGGGGTGGGACTTCGTTACTAATCAGCCTCGCAGACGGCTGTGGGCCACGGCAGGAACTCGGCTGCAGTCGGCCGTGTGGGTGTGTGTGCTACAGGCCCATGGAGATTGATGTTTTATTATCTTCCATACGAGTCTTCAAGGAAAAGCCTTTAATGGCAGCTGAGAGCCAAGGTAGGTGGAAGCTAAGAGCCAGCAACACGCCCAGGACAGAACATGGAAGGGATGTGTCCACATGAGAGGGGCTCCTTGTACCTTCCCTGTCTCCCGTAGCCCAGCCTGCAGAAAGGCAGCCCTAAGAGGCTCCAGACACAGCATCCATCACTCTCCCGGCATGATGTGCCTCTCGTTCCCGGCACAGGGGACACTGTCACTCTGTTTCATAGCTGTGGAAGCTGAGGCTGGGGTGGCCTGAGTGTCCCTACCCCATTAGTGTGAAATGGCACTACTTAAAAAACACTCCATATTTGATTCCGAACTTCTATGTCTCTGGATCTGAGCAAATGCAATGATCATTTCTCCTGGGGGTTGAAAGCATTCTGGTCCAGCCAGGCCTGTGTCCCCTTCATCATATGAGTCTCCTTTTCTGTTTTGGTAGAAACAGACACAGCAGCAAACCTTTTTTGGTGGGGAGAAGACTTGTGGTGGCCGAGCTCCTGTGGGACTGGTGAATACTCATCCTCAGGCCTGACTCGGAGCTGCCTGGCCAGCTGCAGAGAGGGGATGCTCCCTGGGCTAGTTGAGTGCTCAGAGAAACACGGCTGTCAGAGAGGGCATGCTGCCTCACATGCTGATCTGGCTGGCCCTGAGCCCCCCTTGTTACTGTGGGTTTTGTTCTAAGTATATCAGGAGTATGCTGGACACCCCTTCCCTCTTTGCTTCATTTCAGGATCAAGCCCTACTGACCTGGTTATTTATGACCAGACCAGCATCCTTGTCCTTAGAGAGTGAAAAAATCTTACTAAGAAAGAAAAGACTCCTTTATAAATGTGCTTATTATCCATTCTTCCATGCACGAGAAATGAGCTGTGCACTGCACTGATTCTTTTCTGCCAGGCTCTGTCTTGGGTTCTAGGGTGACAGCAATAGACAGGACCTCACAGGTGACTTTGAGAAGCTTGAGATTTGAGTGTGCCGCCCAGACACAGACACTCATAACATCAATGCCCTGTGGAAAGTGTCACGATGGAGAGGATGAATCCAGGAAGGCTTCACGGAGGACGGGGGCTAACTCAGCACCAAGAGGGAGCAAATCATGGAAGGCTTCCCAGTGATTTGGGGTTCTCCTGCAGGAGAAGGGGAGGAAGAAGAGCAGGGTGAGCAAGGTTAGTGACCTGTATAAAAAGGGTGGTATTCGTATCATGTACTGTGACTGGAGCAGAGGGGGGGACAGGGATAGGACTTGAGATATAGGCTCATAGAGGGTGACCTGGGTCTCTGTCCTGTGTCTGTGGCTAAGGAGCAGGGTGACCCCAGCAAGGTATGGACAATGAAGGGCTACGTGAGCTGGTTTCTGCGGGCCCCACCAGGGCAGGATTCTGGGACCATGATGCTATGAACAGCTGGGTGCCAGGTGGCCCAGAACTTCGGCCTTTGCGTTCCTGGCTAAATTCAGAACAGCTGAGCATCCCTGGCCCTTTCTTCACGGCATGTTGTCCACATAGGCCTCCTTTTGGCAGAAAAATCAACTTTAATTCTTGGGAGCTCCAGGGATTTGGGGCAGGCCACAAAGCCTTCCCCTTCCTCCCCTCCCATTCATTAATTATTGTCGTCAGAAACTTCTATTTATCAGGCGCCGAGCACAGGTTTTAGGGAGAGATAGACGCATGCAGAAATGTTAGTGATCCGGTACGGCTGGACTCAGAAGAGTCACCAGACCACGGATGCTGGTTGATTAGGAATTCCGGGCCTGCCATTCAAAGATGGTTGATAAACAGCTCCAAGAATCATTATCTTCTCAACCAACCGCGCGGTTGGCCTCCTCCCTGCCAAGCCGTCCCACCCCTTGGGAGGAAGAGGGGTTTCCCTGCACTGTGAGCAGCACATGATGTTCTGAGGCAAAACCCTGCAAGGGAGCCCCAGGCCAACCCAGATGGAGCTCGGTCTATTCAGACCGAAAGCCCTTTTCCTGTCTCTTGGTATGGACAGTCGTACTTTCTCCATCTGTCAAATGGGGCCCATGCTACTGGTGCAGGAATGAGACCATGGGACGAAAGAGAAAGTCTAGCCACGGAATCCTATGCCAAGGGGTGATATTTCAGCATCGCTGAAGCAGGATGTCAGAGAACCCTTCCCTTATTCTGTCCTTCTCCTTGGGATGGGTGTGCCCTTCAGTTGCCTGGGGCTCCCAGGAAGGTCCTGGGGAAAACCCCAGTCATCATTTGATGGATATTCATTCTGCTGGGGCTTCCCTAGCGGGAAGCACCTGCCCAAGAAATCAGGATTTTGTAACTCAAAAGCCAATACATGTTGGATTAAAAACATCCAGTTCCTCACCCATCCAGGTCTGGGAGAGAACCAGGCTGTGTACTCTGCACTCACATTTTCCGGATAAGTATAGAACGGGAAACCAAGGAGAGCAATATAGATAGAGAGAGAAATTGAGGAGATGGGGAGAGGCATTTTGGGGACCTGGGGCACCAGTGGCTGCAAAACTGAGAGGGAGAGGAAAATGAACTCATAAGACTCTGGTTGAGCAGAAAATGCAAGCTTTTTTCTTTTTTTCCCCCTCTCCATCTCTCTAGAAACATCCCAAAGTTTGAATGCTAGCAGCTCCGAGGAAAATTGACAAAAATAATGATGGAAGTTTATTATTATTATTATTTTAAAATATTTTATTTATTTATTTGACAGAGATCACAAGTAGGCAGAGAGGCAGGCAGAGAGAGAGAGAGGAGGAAGCAGGCTCCCTGCTGAGCAGAGAGCCCAATACAGGGCTCGATCCCAGGACCCTGATATCATGACCTGAGCCGAAGGCAGAGGCTTGACCCATTGAGCCACCCAGGTGCCCTGGAAGTTTATTATTTTTAAAAATGATTTTTTGTTTTGTTTCATTTTTGTTGTCGTTCTGTTTTATACTCTGGAGAGTGTGGATGAATGACCGCAGGGTTCCCCACCTAGCAGGGATGGCGTCGAGGGGCAGGGACTCATCTCTTTGTCCCCATGCAAGATGCTTTTGGCAGAGATGGAGGCTTGAAGGGAGGTGCTGGCCAGTCCCTGCAGGGGACAATGCTTCCTGCTCACAGCTTGAACCTGCACCTTGGTAGCCTTTCCTCCCAGACGTTGAGCTAGGGGCCATGTGGCCAGAGCTCCCGAGGCCTTGCTGCCCCTCCAGGAGCTAGGTATTACTATTATGGTCATTTTACAGTTGAGGAAAGCAGGATGAGAGGCGACTGTTTTCTTAGTGTCCCTGAGCTAGTGAGCAAGGGGTCCAGGTTCAAAGCCGGGTCTGAAGGTCTCTACTAGGTCAGCCCTCTTGGGACCAGTGGTTCTATGCTCATGACTGCTGTGCTTTATGGAGGCACTGCGCTGAGTGAGAGAGCACAGTCCTACCTCTGTGGATTTCTGACTCCTCTTTCCTTTGACATTCAGGACTCCAGACTGTCCGGCACTTACCTGAGGGCTCAGCTCCCCGTTGCCTGAGCAGGCTGAACTCCCTCCTGAACTCCTGGACCTGTCCAGGCTTCTCTCTTTCTCCTACTTTGCAGACCCCGATCTCGCTGTTTCCAGAGTTTTCAGCAACTCTGAAGTCCAGATCTGGAGCACCCCTACTCCCACCCAGGCCCCAAGCAATCTTTCTGCCCAGAGACTAGGTGTACCATTTCTCATGTGGCACTGGAAAATTATTTTTTATTTTAATTTCCAGAGATGAGATTTCCCAAGTATATTGCTTTATTGCCCTTTTCTACCCATCTCCTATTTAGATTGTGAACTCTTTGAGGGAGAAAATCTAATTCTCCAGTTTACCCTGACTCTCTGGCTAGCCCCAGGATTCCGCCCTCCCTAGGACCTGCTGTGTTTCCTTAGGCCCCAGTCCTTTGTACATGGGCTCTCCCAGCCTGCAATGCCACCGTGTCCTCCCAGATAACTTGTTCTGTTCCCCAAAACCCCACACCAAGCCAATGTACCAACCTTGGCGATGTTTCCCCTAAATAGTGTCACGTACTCCCTAGAAGCTCAAAGAGGCATTCTGCATCCTTTGCCCTTTCCACACATTCCTATGATAACACACACACATTCGGTTTTGCTCCCCATTAGCCTCTGGCCACTGATTTCCTTCCTGGCATATAGTAAGCCCTCGGTATGTCTTTGCTGATTGAACAAACGACAACTAGGTGTACTTAGAACAAGTTTGCTGAACTACAGGATATGAAACAAACTTTTCCCATATACTGTGATGAGGTAGGAAACACAGGACTTACCATCTCTGTTTAACAAAGGCAAAAAAGAAAAAAAAAAAAACAAAATCCTGAGATCCAGAGAAGTTAAGCAACTTGCTGAGGGACAGAATGCTCACCAGCTGGAGATGGCCTGATACTCAGAGTGCAGGTACATCTCTGCACCTGCTGATGTGCAGAGATGATGGGGTGGCCCTGGGCTCTATGCTGGAGGTCACTGCACACTCAGCACTGATCCAGGCCCACCTGGGGTCTCTTCTCCACAGTTCTTTGGTGGGGACTTGAATTTCATGCTTACATGTGGGCAAGACAACCACTGGCTTCTCTAAGCCTGCCCTGTCCTTGACTAGATCCCCCATCTCCTGGGCCCCTCCATGGGAAGGCACACTCAGGCTGGAGCAGGGAGAGGATAGCACTCCAATTTCACCCGCTGTTTTCAGGGAATGCCTGATACTCAGGCCAGATGGGAGAGCCTCCTTATGGACAGGCTCGACTCACGAGGCCACACGGGGTGTTTCAGGCAGATGTCGGGCTGCCCTGCCAGGCCCCCACTCATCTGGTCCAGCTGTGCAATGGCTTTAGGACAAATCCACAAGAATGCCCCTTCAGTTCTGGTTGGCTGCTGGTGACATCATCGGAATTTGGAGAAGTGATTTTATTGCATATCCTGTTATATATGTCTTTGATTAATAAACATTAGGCGATCAAATTAATTATGTCATCACAAAGGCAGATTTGTTGGCAAAATATTTTGAAAATGTGAAGTTCACTCAAGTCACACTTGTGGTAGCCTTTTTGATATGTAAATACACCAATAGCCAGCAGAAAATGCTTTTATCTAAATTAATGTCCAAATTCAAGTTACCTGACCCAGCCCAGGCTTCTACCTTTTATATTCCACTACCTGGAAGATCTTCCAAGGGGATTATGAGATGTTTCTCAATGTCATGTATTAGGCAGACACCCCCCTTCGTATGTCCACAAGATGGTACTTATGTCTGTGCATATTTGCAGAAGATAAATAGTCAGCAGAAAGCTTTCTAGTTATAATAAAGATGCTAGAGTAGTTTGCCAGGGCTGCAGTAACACAGTACCACTATTTAAGAGGTTTAAACAGTAGGAAATAATTGTTTCAGAGATATGGAGTCTAGAAGTCCAAGATCAGTATATCAGCAAGGTTGTTTTCCTTTGAGGGCTGGGTAGGAGAATCTGTCCCACGCGTCTCTCCTAGCCCGATGGTAAGCTGGCATTCTTCTCTGTCCCTTCGTCTATAGAAGTTTCGCACTATAGTCACGTAACATTCTTGGGTTCCTGTCTGCATCCATTTTTCCTCTTTTTATGAGGACATTAGTCATAATGGATTAGGATCCACCTTAATAACTTTACCTCAACTAACTACATTTGTAACAACTCTATTCCAAAGAAGGCCACATTTAGAAGTACTGGGGGTTAGGGTTTCATCATATAGATTTTTAGGGGACACAAGTCCATAGCAGATGCCTTTAAAAGGACATAGCACGACATAATAAAATGGTACTTTCTAGATCTTTCACTTGTAACAAGTCAATCCCTCACTGAACATGAATTTCCTCACTTTTAAAATGGATTTAATGATAATTATATGAAGGGGACAAACATGTTTTGGTTGGTCCAACAGAATGACAAATTGAGGACCAGAGGAATCAGAAAATCAAAGGTTTTTGGTAGGAGAAAATAAAAATAAAATGGTACAGAAATCTGAAAGTGAAAGAATAAAAAAGAATATATCAGACATTCCAAATGAATATCAGGTAAAGACCAAGTCAAAGTTGTCGTTAGGGATTTGGAAGGTTGTTATTTATAATAAGAGGAACGCTTGATCAGAATATATAATAACCATGAATCTTAATGCAGCTAAAATGTAACTATAGCCTGTCTGTATAAAGCAGAAGTTTACAGAGTTATAAGGCAAGTCCGTAATCAGAGTGAGATATTTTAATAACCTTCTTTGAAACTGTTAAAAAAAGATTCAACCTTAACAAGAATATAAGAAATTCGAACAATAAACATTCGGGTACACGTGCCTCTTTGGATCACTACGTTTGTATCTTTAGGGTAAATACCCAGTAGTGCGATTGCTGGGTCATAAGGTAGCTCTATTTTCAATTTTTTGAGGAACCTCCATGCTGTTTTCCAGAGTGGTTGCACCAGCTTGCATTCCCACCAACAGTGTAGGAGAGTTCCCCTTTCTCCACATCCTCACCAGCATCTGTCATTTCCTGACTTGTTCATTTTAGCCATTCTGACTGGTGTGAGGTGGTATCTCATTGTGGTTTTGATTTGTATTTCCCTGATACCCAGTGATGTGGAGCACTTTTTCATGTGTCTGTTGGCCATCAATGTCCACAATAGCCAAGTTATGGAAAGAACCTAGATGTCCATCAACAGATGAAAGGATAAAGAAGTGGTATATATATATACAATGGAAAACTATGCAGCCATCAAAATAAATGAAATCTTACCATTTGCGACGACATGGATGGAACTGGAGCGTATTATGCTTAGTGAAATAAGTCTACTGGAGAAAGACAACTACCACATGATCTCCCTGATATGCGGAAGTGGAGATGCAATGGGGGTGGGGGTTAAGGTGGTAGGAAAAGTAAAAATGAAACAAGATGGGATCGGGAGGGAGACAAACCAAAAGAGACTCTTAATGTCATAAAACAAACTGAGGGGGGTGGGGGGGAGAGGGGTTGGGAGAGGGTGGTGGGGTTACATTATATGTTTAAATAAAAAAAGCTTAAATTAAAAAAATTAAAAAAAAAACTAAAAAAAAAAGAAATTCGAACAATATACTTTAAAGATCATGCTACGCATAAAATCCTGAAAAACACAGAATGCCAATTCTTTAAGATTATCCACATCTTTCTTACAAACATTGGCCAAGTAATCTGTAGTGGAAGTTTCAACCAATATCAAAGAAAAGTTATATCAAATAGACCATTGTTTCTAAACACATTGCCGGAAAATCAGAGATCAATGAAATAATGATATTTCTTAAGCCCACAATATATTTAGATACTAAAAAAAGAAGACAACTCAATAATTCATGGAATACATAAGAAGACAGTGCAAGTAACAAATTATTTAAAGTTAAGTAATAGCAAGTTCACTAACTATAGAAGGTAAAATTGAACCGCTTGGTGGGAATGTCTAGTTTTAATGGTATATATTTAAAAATACTAAGTTTAAAAATTGGTGAAGTAAGTACTTAACACAATAAGTTAGACAAAGAACAAAAGAAAAACCCAAAGAAAAGAGAAACAAAGATGTAATAAAGATAAGAGCAAATATTAGAAAAAATAAAAAGAATCGATGAAATCAATGCTAGCTCTTTAAAATCTACTGAAGCAGAAAACTCTCTGACAGGATCAACAGAAGGAAAAAGGAGAAAATTATAAATAAAAATATGTGGAAAAAAAGATTAATACCAGACATAAGGATTTCATGAATAACTTTGTTACAGTAAATGTGACAATTCAGATGAAATGGATGATCACTGAATTAATGTGAATGACTAGTATTTAAGTGAATGAAATAAAATATTTGAATAGACAAATTAGTATTACAAAATAAACTTTCTGGGGTATAGATTGCTTTGATGTAGCTCTTCTAGAGACTCTGAGTCTAGATTATTTTATGAATGAATTTTACCAAACCATCAGGGAACAAATAAATTAAATATTTAACAAATATTTGTAGTAAAGAAAAATAAAGAATGCTATCCAACTTACTGTATAATGCTATTAGTTTGGCTCCCAAACTGGAGGGCAGAGTAAGAGGAGAAAAATTATAGATTACTCTTTCTAGATAGAGGTAAGATATCATGAGGTAAAATATCAACAAATCAAATTCAGTTATGTTTGAAACTACCATATACCAGACTTAACTCAAAAAAAAAAATCAAGATTTGTTTAATGTCATAAAGTCTATAAAAATAGACAATGGTATCACCAAATTAAAAGAGAAAAAATATATATATTATATATATATGCTAAATATATATAAAAGTCATAAAGTCTATAAAAATAGACCATGGTATCACCAAATTAAAAGAGAAGAATATATATATTTTATACATATAAAAGTATATATAAATCATCTCAATGGCTGCAGGAAAACAATTTAATAAAATTCAGCACAACTTTATCATAAATACTTTTAAATGCCTTTGATAAATTAATAGGAAAAACCAAAAAGAGAGTGATTATTATCAATACAGAGCATAAAAGTTCTCAATAAATTTGAGGATTCAAAGAATGCAACAGAATAATATAATTATCCAACCATACCAAAATTAAAGTAAAAATCAGCAATATAAAATACCTAGAAAATCCTAAAATACCAGGAAATTTAGCAACCTACTTCTCAATAACTACTCCAACAAAAATTACATTGAAAACTAGAAAATTAAAATGAAAAAAAATATATATATTTTTTAATGTGTGGGTTACAGCTAAAGTAGTTCTTTGACATGTTTAGGATTAAATGCTTGTGGTAGAAAAGAGAGTGTCTCAAATCTTCCAAATAAGAAACTTAAAACAGAAAAGAGCAAAATAAACCTAGAAAATAGAAATAAACAATTAAAACAAAAAAGGAACAAATGACATAGACATAGAAAAACAATAGAAAAAAATTAGTGAAGACAAAATATGGTTCTTTGAAAAGATTAATCACATTGACTGATCTTTAGACAAGCTGATGAAGATAAAATAGAGAAAAGACATAAATGACCTTTGATAGGAAAGAAAGAGGTGACATTCCAAATGATGATAAAAATATAAAAAGGGCAATAATGAAATATTTTAAGCAACTTTATGGCAGGAGAAAAAGCAGCAAACTTTCAATGGACCAAGAAAGACACAGAGTATCAAACTAGTTCAAGAAGATAACCTAAAAATTACTGTATCTATTGCATAAGTCAAATGTTTAATTTAAAACGTTTCTGTGGACACACACACACACACACACACCCTCAAACAAACCAGAGACATAAACAGCTCCTGGCTCTTTCTATTTCACTGGTGAATTCCACCAAATATTTAAAGAATACCTCTAACGAATTCTACAGGAACTCTTGAAGAATATATGAAAAGAGAGAATACTTTTCAGCTCATTTTATGAGTCTTCCATCATCATATTCCATTATCATACATCATCACATCATCACATTAAAGCTAGACTTGTTTTTCTATATCATGCTTAAAAAAAGAGCAAGATCCTATAAGAATATAGAGGTAAAAATACATAAGAATTATTTTTTCAAATCAAATCCAATGACACACACACAAAAGTAATAATGTATCAAAACCAAAAGAAGTTAATTCTAGACAGGAAAAATTTGACCTGACATACGAAAATCAATGTCATTTACTATAATGGCAGGCTAAAAGAAAAAAAAAATCATCTTAGGTACAGAAACGTATTTTTAAAATTTAACACTAATTCATAATTTAAACACAAACAAAAACTCTTTGCAAAAATAAAAATGTCTTCCACCTGAGAAAGGGGCTCTAGCAAAAACCTAGAGGTAACATTATACTTAATGGCAAGAGACTGAATGCTTTCCCCTAAAGATCAGAAACGAGGCACAGATGTCCACGCTCACCATTTGTATTTTATATTGCACTGGAGGTCCTAGCTTGTGCAATCAGGCAAGAAAAAAAAGACATAAAATGCATCCAGATTGGAAAAGAAGAAGTGAAACTGTATTTTTTCAGAGAGGTGTAACTGTCTCTGTAGAAAATTCTAGGAAAAATATAGAAGAAATTCTATAACTCATAAATGAGTTTAGCAAAGCCATAAGATACAGTCATTCTACAAAAATCAAATGTATTTCTCATACTAGCAATGAACAAGCAAAACTCAAAACTTAGATAATACCGCACAAGGGCAAATTTAACAGAATATTTGCAGGGTCTGTACTCCAAAACCTACAATACTCTGATGAATTGAGTTTACAAAAACCTACATAAATGAAGAGAGGAAACATGTCATGGGTTGGAAGACTCAGTATCACTCAGTTTAATATCCTCATATTCAACTATAGATTGAGAAAATCCCAATCAAAATCACAGCAGTATGTTTTTTTAAACTGGCAAGCTGATGCTAAAATTTATATGGAATTTCAAAATACTTAAAAATTAGTTTTTTAGGGAATTGAAGTATCTGAATTGAAGCTTACGATAAAGCTATAGGAATCAGGTCATTGTGTTATTGGTGTAAAGACAGACACAATAGATCAATGAAAAGAGAGTGAAAAGTGGAAAAATACATCCTCAATATATGGTCATTTGAATTTCAACAAAGCTGCCAAAGCAATTCAAAAGAGAAAGAATAGTCTTTACAACAAATGGTGCTTGAATAATTGGACATCCAGATGGAAAACAATGAAGATAACCCTTACCTTACACTATATAAACAGTGAATTAGAGTGAAACATACCCCTAACTATAACAGCAGTGAAAACTGTAAAATGTCTAGATAAAGATGCAGAAAGAAATGGTTGTGACCTTGGGCTAAGCAAAGATTTCATAGGACACAAAAACCATGAATTATAAAAAAGGAAAAATAAAAGAAACTTTGTAAAAATAAAAAAAATGTTTTTCATAAAGCAGTTAAGGAAACGACAAGGTAAGCCATGGGCCAGGAGAAAATACACACATTTATCTGACAAAGGGCTTGTATTCCAAATATATAAAGAACTTGTACAACTCGATAATAAAAAGAAAAATGACCTGATTTTAAGAAATTGTGGGTATCAGAGTTGTAGAAACATTTCATCCAGGAAGATCCAGGGATGACAAGTAAATACATGGAAAAACACTCAAAATCATTTGCCTTTAGAGGATAAAGAAATGAAACTTCAATTTAAAAAATGTTTATACCCACTACAATGGCTCAGTTCCCAGTGACTCACATTACCAAGTGTTGGTGAAGATGTGAATCAGCTGTGCCTCTCATTCACGGTACATCATGATGAAAAATGCAACCAGTTGAAAAATACTTTGGTGGTTTCTTACAGAACTATACAAGTACTTACCTGATGACCATCAGTCCTATTCCCAGATTTCCCCAGATAAATAAAAACCTACCTACACACAAAGATTTGAACTTGAATATTCATTTTATTAAGTGCAAAACCCTGTAAACAACTCAAATATTCATTAACTGGCACACGCATAAACAAATTGTGGTATGTTCACCCAATGGAGTATTACTCAGCAATAAAAAGAAACATATTGCTGACATACGTAATAACATTAATGAATCTCAAAAACATATGTTAAATGGATAAATCCAGACACTGAAGGCTACATACTGTATGATTCCGTTATATGAACGTTTAAAAAATTATATATGGACAGGAAGAATGATTGTCGGGTTGGAGATAGGAGAGAAGACTGAGTATAAACAGGTATGAGAGAACTTTTGGGGGTGATGGAAATAGTCTACTTCATGATTGTGAATATGTGCATTTGTTAAAACTTATTAAATCATACACTAAAACTGGTGACTTTGATTTTATGCAAGTTATAACTCAATAAAGCTGTTTTTTTTTTTTTTTAAGCATAGACACTGTTGAAAGACAAGCCAAAGGCTGAGAGAATATACTCATAACATACTTACCTATCCAGGATTAATACTTTTAGATCAGAATATGCATCCCCCCCACCCCCGTACTATAATAGGAAAGAGACAGAAAAGCAGAAGGAAAGCAGGCAGAGATATGAACAAGTCATACAGGAGGAAACCCTGTAGGGCAGTGATCGCGTTTTTCATTATGGATCAGGGAAATGCAAATTAAAACAACATAGATATCATTTCACTCCTGTTGGATTGACTAAAATGAAGAAAATGGTCATCCCAAGACCCCGTGCCATCTTTCAGTAGAAAAATAAAAACATTATTGTCTCAGGCTGCGAATGGGGAGTAAATAGTACTTCTTCTGGCTTCCTGGCAGGTAGAGCCTTGATAAGATCTGAGTTTGAACAATCACATGTTCCACCAAAGTTTTGCTGGGGACTTTGAGTCCCGAGCAAGTGTCACCAGTGACGCAGACATGCATCACAAGCCGATGCAGATACAATATTGTTTGTTTATTATCTATCTTCCCTCCAGAGTGTAAAGCCCTTTGAGAACATATACTTAGTCTTCTTCAGTGCTCTGTTCTCAGAATATAGAAATGCCTGAGAAATGACAGAAAAAATAGAATACTAGAATGAAGATGAAGGGAGCAGTAGCAGCAAGCCCCAGGGAGCCCTGGGGACGGTGGCAGGGCAGCTCAGGGTCCACTGTCCAGTGTTGTGTGCCACAGAGGTGGCCATGCTGGGGATGGTGTGGATGGTTCCGTGGTGTCAGGAGCAAGGTGTACTCAGGGTGCCTCCTACGCTCCAGCAATACCAGAAATGGTGTCATGCTTGAGTGACAGGCAGTGTGGTGGTGTTGGCACTGATGACCATTCTGGTGACATGCACAGTCCAGAAGTGCCAACAGGGTCCCTGGCCACACTTCCTTTGATGAGATTGTAACTGTGATTTCAGCTGCCTGATCGCTCCCCCTGCTCCCCTATCTCTTTGGACTTTTTATCTGCTTCTTCTGTCCATCCCTCAACATCCTTCTCATTAAGTCCTTTTCTGGTTAATTTAATGAAGGCCACTTTCTGTTTTTTGCAACCAAGAGCCCTGATGATTACAGATGCACAGCTGTTAAAAGGAACCAACTAGATCTGTGTGCATCAACATGGATAAAATCTTACAAGTAATTCTGAGTGAATAACAGAATGTTACATAAGGATATATACAGCATGATACGCACCAAATAATACAGTTTACTACTTATAAATAAAAAGATACACAGTACAGGTGTTAATGAGAAGGACACACAACTTCAAAATGCTAATGGCCTCTAGGGAAAAGAGGGGGATGAGGAAATTTCAAAGAGGAGCTCAATGTCACCTCTAATGTGTTAGCTTGAAGGAGTCAGCACAGACATAGTGGTGCTCATTTGTTCATTTGTTATATTGGGGTGCAGAAATGGCATTTGTGCACCTACTATCTTTAGTTCTATGTATGTTTTACGTTTTTAAAGCTTTATTTATTTTGAGAAAGAGAGAACATACATGAGCGGGTTAGGGGCAGAGGGAGAGGGAGAGAATCTCTAGCACACTCCACTTTGAGAACTGAACCTGATGTGGGGCTCCATCTCATGACCCCAAGATCATGACCTGAACTGAAAGAGTTGGATGCTTAACCCACTGAGCCACCCGGTCCTCCCTAAGCATGCTTTATAATTATTAAAGGCGCACATACACTTTTCTTCCCTGCCTGCATAGCCCCCTCACTCCCCACAGTGACTCCATGTCACCCCCTCAGGACCCAAGGATTTCCTAGAACCAAATTTCAATGTACTGCCCCAGGTTAAGAATTCCCTTCCCCTTTGGAAAATGTGATCATTGTAGTTATAGCCTCTGCTGCCTTCTTTGTCAAAATAACCAATCGTTGAATAAAAATGTTAAATGGTGCTTAGTGTTAAGGAATTTACCCCCCAAATGGGATTAAGGACATGATAAAATAGAATTGAATCTTCAATGTATAGATTAAAGGTTGTTTCACTGAAGCATTATAAAGAGGTCTTTATAAATGTTATTAAATAACAGAATACAGTGAATCTTTAATTTACTGTTTAAATAGTTGTTACATTCTTGAAATTATAAAAAGAGAGTCTTGGGGCTCATGGGTCTCTCTCTCAGGTAAGTGTCTGTCTTTGGCTCAGGTCATGATCCCAGGGTCTTGGCATCGAGTCCTGTGTTGGACTCCTCATTTGGCCGGGAGCCTGCTTCTTCCTCTGCCTGCCACACCCCCTCTTTGTGCTCTCTTTCACTCTCTCTCAGGCAAATATATAAATAAAATCTTAAGAAAAGAGACAGTCTTTGTATCTTATCACTTTTTAGTGGTTCCTTAGAAAAGACTACTTGACAATTAAGGGGTGTGTGTGTGTGAGATATTAATATGTATACACACACATACATATATTACATATATATGTAATAAAAAATATATATATATGTACACATGGAGAGAGAGAGACAGAGAGAGACACAGAGATTCACTGTCATTGTGCATATAAAATCTTCTTGTCCTAACAAGAGCATTTATGCTACAAAATACATCCTGATGCTTCTCTAAATGGAGGCAGTGGTGGGATCAGTAAAAACAAAGCCCCGTGTAGTATGCATCCTTGTATTTTCAAAACATTCACACTTTCTGCATTTCCCCCACTTTTAAAATTCAAAGAGCTTTCAACTAGATATGGAGGATGGAATTAAGCCATCCTTTCATTGTAAATGAAAAGATGGATGCTCAGAGAGAAATGCCTGTCAGTGGTCTTCCACTGTTTTAAGGAGAAGAAAGGACTAAGATTCTGTTTCCTTGGCTTTTTTTGGGAATAATTGTTCACTTAATGATATTGACTTAGCCCACACCCCAGTCCTATGACCTCTAGATTATTAAGATGACTTTGCATCTTAATTGAACAAACATTAAGGGAATATTTTGTATAGGAAGGACTCTAGGTTAGGCATTGGAAAACCAAAGACAAAAAAATACTGTTCCTGTGCTCAAAGCTTAATGGGTAAGACAGACACATACACCAGGTCAATTGAAATTTGAAAGGCTTGTGTGAGATGAAAACACAAAGAGTTATGGACAACTCACCCAGGCTGAAAGGTCAGAAAAATTCTCATGGAAATTTGATACATGGCCTAATGCTAGCAAATAAATAGGTGTTGACTAAGATGGGAAGAGAACACAGGGCATTAAAAACAGAGGGAGCAACAATGTAAAGTACAAAATTGTATGCTATGTACTGACATTGACAAGCATCATTACTAGAGACAAACAGGCAGGTTGGGTGATAATAAGACTTTTGGGTTTGGTTGTGGCCAAAATTATGAATGAGCACAAATGTTGAGTCCCTTTCCTAAGAACACCCTGGAGGAATTAGGGAAAGAAAAAGAGAGATAGCTGTAAGAGACACCCTACAGAAATTTTAGTAAGAAATAACAAAGAATATATAAATAAAAAGAAATATACTATGTTCATAGATAGAAAACCTGCAGTTAAAGATACTGATATTACCTGAAATACATCTTTCCATTTGATTCAGTTACAGTTACGGAAGTTGAAAGGCAATTTCTTCCTTCCTTCCTTCCTTCCTTCCTTCCTTCCTTCCTTCCTTCCTTCCTT
>ML095437.1:42506-55200 GCA_003697995.1 Taxidea taxus jeffersonii
CTTCCTTCCTTCCTTCCTTCCTTCCTTCCTTCCTTCCTTCCTTCCTTTCTCTCTCTCTCTTTTGATTATTAATTCCAGAGAGAGAGAGAGGAGAGAGCACACAAGCATGAACAGGGGTAGAGGTAGAGGTAGAGAGAGAAGCAGACTCCCCATTGAGTAGGGAACCCAACACAGGGCTCGATCCCAGAACCCTGAGAGCCAAAGGCAGACGCCAAACTGACTGAGCCACCCAGGTGTCCCTGAAAGACATCTTCTAAAATATGTACTAGAGAATAAGGATTAAACCTGCAAATTTAGCCAGGATACTTTTGAAGGAGAAAAGTAGTCAAGGGTGATACTAGATACTAGGATCTATTACGAAACAGAGCTGTCACAGTAGTGTGGAAATAGAACAGAGAAAGGTCTGTTTGGCAGTGGGGTGTAGGGGGAAATGCATCTACCTGCGTGGGGGATTTGGTATTTACATCAGAGTAGCATGTGAGATGAAAGATGAGAGAATGAACCTAAGAAAGACTGCTATCCATCTGTCAAAGTAAAAACCGAACCCCTACCTCACACCATGTATAAAAATTAGTTGTAGATAAATTAAGTTCTCAAATATAAGACAGAACACTAAAAATCTTTGTAGCAAAGAGATGAGAATATGCCTTAAATCTTCAGAATTGAATAGACCTTCGAACAAGACAAAAATTACCGACTGTAAAATAAAGATAAAATATTTCAACTTATTAAAATTAACCAAATTCCTTTTTTTTTTTTTAAGTAAGTTCTATGTCTAACTGGGGCTTGAGCTCACAACCCCAAAATCAAGAGTCACATGCTCTGCTGTCTGAGCCAGTCAGGTGCCCCTAATCAAAACCCTTTTAAATAAAGTAAAAAGACACGTTGTAAACTAGTAGATATATGTAACACACACAAGAAAGAATTGATATAAAAATCAGATAATCATTTTAAAAAATGGACAAGATACATATGAACAATAAAGTCAATGCACCTATAAAGAAATGTCTAAGATGCCTGGTGATGGGATAACTTAAACTAAGACCACAAAAAATATTTCACATACTTTCAATTGACAATATTTTTAAATTCTGAAGATTCCAGTGGTGGGTATTCTAGGATCCATAGGATCTTCTATATATCACTGGTGAGGGGTGAAATGGATGAAAATACATTTTGTCACTACTTCCTAAACTTGAGCTTTCATAAAGCCAATAGCCCAAATAGTTGTCTGTCTGTCTTCCTTCCTTCCTTTCTTCCTCTCTCTCTCTTTCTTTCTTTCTTCCTCTCTCTCTCTTTTTTTTTAAGATTTTATTTATTTATTTGACAGACAGAGATGAGAAGTAGTCAGAGAGGCAGGCAGAGAGAGAGGAGGAAGCAGGCTCCCTGAAGAGCAGAGAGCCCGATGTGAGGCTCGATCCCAGGACCCTGAGACCATGACCTGAGCTGAAGGCAGAGGCTTAACCCACTGAGCCACCCAGGTGCCCCAATAGTTCTGCTTCTAGGGCTATTCTTGGAAGAAATCCTTACACACAGTGGGAGACATATGCTAGCATGTGATAGCTGCACTGCTCACAATTGCAAAAATTTAGGAACAGCAACATTGCCTGTCAGTTGGAAAGTCAAAGGACAGACTACAATATAGTGACAAAACAGGATACAAGACACCAGACCAGATTAATTAACTGCAATGATTCAGAGCTAAAAGCTGGGTATTAGCAATATATTACGTGGAAAAAAGTCCCTAATACACCTAGCAACAGGACACTCTTTTTATAAAGTTTAAAACTGGTAAGTTAAAAGTACTGTTTGGGAATACACATAGGTGCTATACATCTGAGAAAAAAAGAAAGCAAGTTAACAATGAGCTGAGGATTAAGGACATTGATCACTGTGAGGAGAGGCGGAGGGCCTAGGGTGGTGTGTGGGGACTTACAGTTAGAAGTAGCTATTATCAGAGACCTAGCTTTCATTTTGAAAGGTGGACTGATGGTCGGAGGTTATTAAAAATATCTGTAGAACAAACTAAAGTGTGTCATGAACCAAAATTACAATTATTCCAGTTATGTGTGCCTGAGGCCAATGAAAAGGAAGGATGGAAGGAAAGAAGGAAGAAAAGTAGGAGGGAAAGAGGAAGGATGGAATGAGGGAAGAAGGAAGGAAGGGGGGAAGGAAGGAAGGAAGGAAGGAAGGAAGGAAGGAAGGAAGGAAGGAAGGAAGGAAGGAAAGAAGGAAGGGAGGGAGGGAGGGAGGAAGGAAGGAAGGAAATGAAGAAATAGAGGGAATCAGGGTAAAGACTAATCCCAGAACAGACTCCTGAGCTCCTGGGACAGGTAACTGGCAGGTCATGAAAGTTGTGTTTTTCATACAATTTTAAAAATTCCTTAAGGTTACTATTATATTATAATATATTGATATAATATATATCAATATATTATATAATAATATAAGGTTATTATTATATTATATTATTATATTATAATATCATAATAATTAATGAGCACATAATATGTTCAGGGGGTGTGCCAAATGTTTTATGTCCTCTGCCTCTGTGGATTCTTCCTATGAAACCACTCCCTGTATGAAACCTCTCTAGGAGGGGACTTGATTAGCATTTTTCAGGTGGGGGAACTAAGGCTCAGAAAGTCTGTGACTTGTCCCAGAGCAATCTCAGATGCACAGAGCAGTTTCTATAATATATATACAATTTTGTGTATCATTTCATTTTTTCTTCTTGACTTCTGGGCCACCATTCTCCGTGGTTCCCAAGCTTTTAGGTGGCTTCTCCTTGTCAGTCTCCTATTTTGGCCACTCCTGTCTTCTGTCCCTGGAATCATGTCCCTGACCCTCATCTTAGGTCACTCATCTAATTTCATGACTTTCAATACCACATGTACCCAGGTGGTGACTAAACAAATAATCATGGGCACACACCTCTAGCTGCCGTTTCTGCCCCCGTGGGCTGCCAAAGTGTCTCCCAAACTTAACAAGGTCAGAACCATGCTCTTCACTTCCCTCTCAGACCTGCTCCCAGCCATCTTCTGTGCTTGCTAATGGTGTCACCATTCACCCTACTGCTCAGCCCCAAACCTCGACCTTATCTTCTTGCTCATCTTTTCCTGACAACCATAGGTTCCCAAGCAGTGGGCAAATCCCATCAATACTCTCCCCAGCTGCATCTAAATCAATGACTCTTGGACCCCTTCCACACATCTGCACAAAGCCAACTGCCACCATTGCACAACTGAATGACTGTAGTAGACTTCTAACTGCTCTCCTATGGATACCCCTACATTTCTATGGCTTGCTCTCCACACAGAAGCCAGGGAGATACCATCAAAATACAAAGAAGAGCTCATCTTACCAACCTTACAATATTTCTAGGAATTTAACTTCGAGCTAAAATACATCCCAAGTCCTTAGGATATATATTCCCTGTCTTGCTCTCTCTCACACTGTGCCATGCTCTTCCTTACTTGATGTGTGTGTGAGCAGTGGCTTCCTTCCTATTTAGTAAAGTCACTAAACTCTCCCTCTCTTCTCATCCTTTACTGTGGGTCTCAGGGACGCTCTCCCCTCAGTTCATACTTGGAGACACTTTCATTAACCTGCTTATCTAAAACATGTGTGCAACCCCACCGTTCTCTAACCCCTTACACTGCTGTATTTTTTTTTTTTTACATCTTTTTACAGTACATCAAACTATGGTGTTCATTGCTTGCTGCTTAACTGTATTTCTTTCCAAATGGAATCTGGCTTCCATGAAGACAGAAAACCCATCTGTCACATTCGCTGTTCTACATCAGGTGACTGGCACAGTGTCCAGATTTTTTTTGTTCTATATTATGAATAAATGAATGAATGGTCTCACAAAACCTGGCCAGAGAACTTTTCTTATTACAAATGGAAAACTAAGACAGAAAATTTCAATTTGTGAAAGTGGCATCACCATTAAGACATGGAACCAAGACTCAGACCTGAGTAGTTTGACCCCTGAGATCATGGACTTAAATTACTGTATTTCTTCTTGAACTGACTAAGGAGGTGTCATTTATGGAGGCTTCCATGGGGGACCCATTTTAATGGATACAGAAGAATCATGTACAATAAAAATGTTACCTGATGTTTCAGAATTGACTGCCAGGACTTGAAGAAAATGTCTTAAGTATGTCTCCTCATTAATTCTTACTTATATTATTAATGTGTTTAGCAAACCCTTATAAAGAGGAGCAATAATGTGAATTACCATTTGCATTCTTTCAGCTTTTTAACAGGTGGCTTTCAATGAATCAAGTTTTAGTTGATTTGTCATTTCATCAGCGCCACAAATATTATTTAATAAAGTGGTGAGACTATGATGATAAGAGGACGGGATGTATCAGAGATGTAAGTGAGGGATAGTGGATCTTGATTTCAAGGGGTAGGGAAGATAGCTTCTCTTCACAATATTCTTTTTCTTTTAAAGATTTTGTTTTTATTTATTTGAGAGAGAGAGATTTGATCACTATATTCTTTGATAAAAGTGAGTATAAATTTGTCTTTTCTGTTTATAAAAGTAATACATGTTAATTTTTGAAAAATAATGAAAAAAGTGCATTGGTGTTATTTATAGTTTAGAGGGACACAGTGTCAACTGTGTGCATGTATGTATAAACCTTATCACACTGAAATATATATATATATACATATATATATAAATGTTTCATGTCCTGTTTTTCTCACTTTATAACAATCATGACCATTTCCTATATGAGTAAATATGTATGATTTTTCGTGGCTGCAGAATTTCCCAAAATAAAATGTTCTAATATTTATTTACCCCTTTTGACAATGTAAGAAGCTGCCTTGTGTGTGTGTGTGTGAAAATCATGGCAAGGAACAGTCTTATATAAATCTTTTCTTCCAACTCTGATTATTTCCTGTTACTGAAAGGTGATTTTAAGTGTCTAAAAGGAGGTTTACAGAAATGAAATCAGAGCTATTTAAAACCATGGATCATTGGTGTGAATGCTATTTCTACTTTTCACCTCACCGGGAAAAGGTGTTGAATGTTCTATAAATGTCTCTCTTTAGCTATGTATTTTCTAACTTATCAACAAATTGCCCGCTAGCAGGGGCAAATCTAATGGCTGTTTCAGAGCAAAACCTTGAATCTATGGATTGACGCACATTTATCCATTGAACTGGGCATTCATCTAATGGTCCATAAATGCAGTCTATGCACCAAGACCTTTCATGGAAAAGGTTTCCTGGGTCTGGGATGAAAAGACAAAAATCAACTCAGTGTGGTGTATATCCCAAACAGCCCAGTGTGGATTCCTCCCTGGGAATGAGGATGACTGGAGGTAGGCCGTGTGGTTGTTAATGCCTAATTTTGCAAAATACAAAACCTCGAAAACTTTTCATGAGGTTTCGCAGGCCTATGAGATGCCCGGCGCTGGGAGCAACTGACCCACACAGAAGGAGCAGGAGGTGATTCTCTGCTACGGCCCCTGCCCCGGGGATGTTTGATGACGTCATACAGGAAGTATCATCACCCATCTGGAGGCGAACTTGTTCTCAGCCTGGACCCCACGCAGAAAGGGACTTTTACTCTGAAAGCGACTTTCAAATCCCTCTTCATCACCACAGCAACCGGCCTGTGCTGGTGACAACAGAGACTATAGGCAGAGCAGCACAGGCGGGTTGTGGGGAAATCTGCCAGATCAGGTGTCAGATAAAAGCCACTTCTAAGTGAAAGAGTTAAATAGGCAGCCAGTATTTTGCCGGAGCATTTTGGGAGGAAGCAGAACAAGCTAAATTTAAATTGAGCTGGGAGCATTTGCAGATGTAAAGCCTAACAACTCAGAAGCAAGGGTCATTTAATGAGAAAGCAGTGCCAGAGCTCTAACACCAGGAGGTGAAAATGGTGGGGGTGGGGGTGGGGGTGGGGCGTGGGCAGAGAGCGCAGACTTGAACTTGAACTTGAACCTGAACCCAGCAAAGAAAATGTGTCAGAGGAGGGTTCCCTGCAGCTATCGGGGGAGGAGACACAGTTACAGAGCTCAGTGTACAATAATTGTTTATTTTTAGGCCTAAACCAAGCATGTGGGAAAGTGAGGAGGGACCCATCTTGACGGTCAAGTTGCTCGTTCTTTATAATTATTTTTAATATTTTAGGCCTACGACAAACCACTGGAGAACCACAATTCCTTATCAACCATACCAAAATCCGAAAAGTTAAAAAAGGCACATCCACAAAAAAGTAGAGGGTTAACTCATTTGGAAGGAGATACTGATCAGGACTGAAGCGAGGAGCCCTTGGGCCGCTCAGCTAGCTTAACCCCTGAATCCCGATGGTCATGCTCTCCGGTTGTGGATCGGGCCCAATGTCAGGCACTGTCCTCAGCGGGAAGTCTGCATGAGACTCTCTCTCCCTCTACCCCACAGCCCACCTACACCTCTCTTAAAAAAAGGAAAAAAAAAAAAAAAAGAATGGAAGCGAGATTATTTATAACCATTACCATAGCTCTCTTCATGTGAATATCCGTCTCTTTGTGGCAGGGATATTCCTGTGTTTAATTACAGACTGCTGCCCCAGATCCTGCCAGGGCTGTTAAGGCACATACATGGATCACATTACTCTTCTGAACTCTGAAAAACTTTAGGATTGTGAAGACATCTGTCTCAAAGGTTTCAGCCATAGGATATGTACCTATTAGTATGCATATCCTATGAGTGTGCTTTCTATCAAATTCAAACCGAATACAAGAAATGAAATAGAGAAATGCCTTGTCCTGTATATGACTCTACCATCCCAACATTCTCCTTTTTCCTACTCAAAATCCCCATTTTGAATATTGGTATTGATTATGTCCATATAAGTCAGGGTGCTAATGTGGTATATATACTAGTGTGAATATTCACAAATATTCTGTTATTATTAATATGTACATATATAGAGATGCATTTGTATGTGTGAATACATTTGTAGAAATTTATACGTTGGTGTAACTCCATTCATATAATTTATACATGGCATTCTTTATGTGTTTTTCAATGTTATGAATAGAACCATCCTGCAATTATTTTTACTTTTTATGATAACTATTGATGTTAAGCTGCCTTTTATGTGATTATTAATCATGCATATAATATCTTCTTTGGTGAAATCCCTGCTCAGATATTTTGCCAGTCTTTTTTGTTGATTTGCCTTCTTGTTAATAAGCGATAGGACTTCTTTATACAATTTGCATTAAGTTTCTTGCCAGATATATATGATTTACAAATACTTTCTCACAGCCTGTGGCGTGGCTTCTCATTTTCTGAACTGTCTTTCAGACACCAAAGATTTTTAATTTTGATTCAGATGTCCTTAATTTTCTCGTTCATGGGCTGTGAAGAAATCATAGTCCAGCTCACTGTCGTGAACATTTTCTCCTAGGTTTTTCTAGATACTTAATGGTTTCAGCTCTCATATTTAATATCACATATCTGTAGCAGGTTACTTTTTCCATGGTGTGAGAGGAGTGTCAGTGTCAACTTTTTTTGTACAGGTAATCTACTAGTTGCTGTTGCTGAAAGACTATCATTGCCTTGTTGGATTATCTTAACATTTTTATAAAAAATGAATTAACCATAGAAATGTGGCCTATTTTTGAACTCTTCATTCTGTTAAATTCATGTATAAACTCTTATACCAATATCACACTGTCCCTATTACTATACTTTTATGGTATATGTTGAAATCAGGGAGCATAAATACTTGAACATGCTCTTCTATTTCAAAATTATTTTGGCTATTCTAGATCCTTTGCTTTTTCATATAAATTTTAGAATTGGCTTGGAAATTCCTTTTTTCCTTCTTTCCTTCCCTCCTTCCTCTCTCTTTCTTTCTTAAAATTTATAGAAGTTCATTTTGTTTTCTGGATATTTTTCCTGCATTAGCTATATGCTTGATAAATATCTTTTCTCTGTCTAGCCTTCCTTTTTCTTGTAGTTATGCTTTCTTTTGTTATGCAGAAATGTTCACACATAATAGAGTTGAATTTTCCAATCAGTTTCATTGGATTTGGTTTCTTATTAGGCTTGGTTCCTTGTTTAAAAAATTCTGCACTACCCTTATAGCATAAATACATCTTATATGTTCTCCTAAAGATTTAGAGTTTCTTTTTTTATGTTGAAGTACTAACTATGTCTAGAATTCCTGCTTTGAGGATATGATGAGGGTCTTATTTTTCATGTGGATGAACAATTGTCTCTGAAACTTTAATCTGTGATCCCTTTTTTTCCCCATGCTACTTTTGAATGCCTCTCCTGTACCATGTCAGGTTTCTGTATTAACATAAGTCAATTTGGGCTTTCGGCTTTAATTTATTAGTCTGTTTTTTATCCCTTGTATTGACCACACAATTTTAATTATCAGATGTTTATAATACATCCTAATACCTGGTAGGACAGGTGCCCAATCTTATTTTCTTCAAAACTGTCTCAACTTGTATTGATTCTTTGTTCTTCCATGTTAATTTTATAACATCAAGGCAAGTTCCCAAAGTAAACACTTTGGGCTATAACTGCACTGAATTAATAGAACAACTTGGAGGAAATTGGCATCTTTGTTGATATTAATTCTTCTATGAGCCCGACCAGATTTTATTTGGGTCTTTTTTTTTTTAAAGATTTCATTTATTTATTTGACAGAGAGAGAGAAAGAGAGAGTGAAAGAGAACACAAGCAGGGTGAGTGGCAGGGGGAGAGGGAGAAGCAGGCTCCCCGCTGAGCAGGAAGCCAGACATTGGGCTTGATTCCAGGACCCTGGGATCATGACCTGAGCCAAAGGCAGAGACTTAACTGACTGAGCCACTCAGGTGTCCCAATTTAGGTCTTCTTCTAATCTTAAATGACATTTGGTACTCATCTTTATAGCCATATGACACATTTTTTGAGATTATTTTTTACCTATTAAAATTGTTCATACTGTGAATATAGTGTTTTTCTATGAGTTTTTTTAGTAATTGGTTATTATTGGTAAATAAGAACATAATTTTCTTGAATGTTGATCGTCTATTCAATAACAGCTTAATTCTCTTATTAATTTTAATAATTGGCTTACAGATTTTTAGTTATCTTAATTCATTTAAAATTTTTATTGTTTTAAATAACTTCAGCTAGACATTTGTCTCTAACTATTGATTTAGCTTCATCACCTGAGTTTTGGTATCCAGCACAATTATTTCTAACTCATTCTAAATACATGTAGATCTTAAATGATTTTAACTCTGATTCCCTTTTTAGCCCATCATATTATCAAGCATCGTTGGGGGAGAGTGGCATTAACTACACTTTTATTGTTGATTTTTAAAATTGAACTGCATTGCAGTCAGAGAATTTGGGCAGCATTATATCAATTCTTCAAAACATATTAGTAGATATTCTTATACATGTATATTGGTATATATGAGCATTACATGTAAACTAATGCACATGAGCATACATATATTTGTACATCTATAACCACATAACAATATGGAAATATATATAAAGTAACATATAGTATATTATATATAAAATAATATATAAGGTATACATACATTACTTTGCATATTACTTTGTAACTAAATATATATGAGCATTCCATATCATTTAGAAAAGAAAGGGTGTTCTCTCATTCTACATGAGGCTATTTGTGTGTACACATTTAACACACATGTGCACATATAAATGTGTGTGCATTCACATGTGTACAGACTTATATTGAAGGGCTAAAGTAACTCCGTTTTGAGGCAGTAGCCATTTTGTTGTTTATATTTAACTATGAGTGACCCAGAGCTTGCATAAATTCCCGACAAGGAGACAGGAATTCCAGGAACAGAATTGGTTACTAAACCACAAACTACCCCCACTTCATAGATAAGTTAATCAAGACCCAACCGGTCTTGCTACTCCCTGCAACTTTCCAGCCCTGGTACAAACAACTTTCAAAAAAATATCCCCTAGACAAAGTAGCCAATCCCCGCTGAACAGCACAGCTTAAGCAACCCCAGCACCAATCATTTTAAAGGTCGCCTATACATGTGATTTTGCGCGGGAATACTTTGTGGTTTTTGCCTTTATAAGCCCTGTGAATTTCCAGCTCAGGGCTTCCTCCTAGACTCTGCTGTGTGGGTGTGTAGGACGAGGCCCAAGCTGCCGCCCGCCTGAATAAAGCCTTGCTTTTGCATTTCAGAACATCTGGCTCTCGGTGGTCTTCTTGGTGGTGGTCTTGCAATCTGGGCATAACGATATTTATGTTCACATAAAAAGTCTTGTAAGCATATTACTTTTTGTTCTAATCATTTTACTCTTCACTATTTTTGTCTTCTTCGTTTATTATTTTTGAGAGAGACACACATAAAATGTTCTATAATTTTGATTTTGTACTTTCTCCTTATTAATTCTGTCATTAGATGCCATTCTTGAACATATTTATGGTAAAGTGTACTCTTTATGATTTTCTGGTTTCTCCTCTTCCCTTTGAGTGAATCTGGTGTCGACTCCATTTTCTCCCAAATCATATTTTACAGCACTTGATTGGGCTGTGAACTCTTTGAAGGCGGAGTCTCTAGCCCTCCGTGCCCAGTTCATGGGCCATGGCTGGGACACAGGAAGTAGTCCTGGTGATGAGAAGTCGTGATCTGAATAGCCTGGTGACTGGATCAAAATCAGCAGCTATGAGAGGACAGGCATAGCATTTGTAAGCATGTTTCCTCTATGTGTTCTGCATTTCTTGCCCATCATCTCATCAACATCTGTATCAGGGGTTGGCAGGTAGTAAATAACTCAGGTTTTGTGTGCTATTTGGTCTGTGTCACAAATACTCATTTCTACCATTGCAGGAGTGAGGAGTCATGAATGAATGAGCATGGCTATACTCCAGTAAAACATTATATAAAAAACAAATGGTAGGGTGAATTTTCCAATCGTTGCTCTACATCATTAGATCTTCAATACACCATACAATATACCATACAATATTCCATACAATATTCTGGGCTGTGAATTCAATTTATTTAACTGCTTCTCTATTGTGCATTTAGACAGCTTTTCGTTTCTGTTATTATAAATAACATTGTAATATGACTTCCTTCGTACAAATCAAACAAATAGTTTGATTTCCTTATAAATGATGATGTACGTGGTACATGGTAAATGCTCAATATAAATATTTATTGAATAAATTAGCAAATGTCTATTGTAGCAAAATCACTTTGCTGAGTACTGTGGATGTAGATCGCAGTGAAGGTCAAATCTAGCACAAAAATTCACACTCTAGAGGAACAAAGCATTTGTTCCTTTCCAGCTGTATGGTGATCTTAATCAATAACCAATTTGAGCCTCAGTTTCCACAATTTAAAAAAAATAATGAATTCCTTGGAAATGTGCTAATGAGGAGGGAACAGAAGGCTGGCTGAGGACCCAGCAACCTTCCCCCACCCCCACTCCTGGGTGGGACTTTTGTGACATTCTTTAGGAATCTCCCAACTATCTTAATGTTAATACCTTGCTAAGAAGAGAAAAAGGACCTTGACAAAGGAAAGGCCTCTGGTATCAGGTATCCTGTAGGTCTTCTTTAGCATATGAAAGTTCTATGGAAACCTCCCCCCAAGCCCATCACATGTAGCAGGCCACCCTCACAACCCGGGGCAGCAGCTCTTTCTGCCCCTGGGTCCTGTCCTTGTGCTTTAATAAACCACCATTTTGCACCAAAGATGTCTTAAGAATTTTTGGTTGGTCTTGGGCTCTAGACTCCTCTGCACTGAATCTCACTTATGTTCTAAAACTTCATCATTATGATGTGAAATTTGTGAAAGAGTATGTTTGAAGACATTACAGGGCTGATTCTGCAACTCAAACACCTTTTCCTTTTTTATTCAAAACTCTGCTTGCCCACAGCAGGGATGTGTGGAAGCCAAGGCCTGAGGGCCACCTTCAATTTGCATAAATTTGCATAAATTTGCATGGGGCAATTAATGCCTGTAGTATCTTATTGTTACCTTACTTAGATCTCAGCTTTCATGGTATGCATCAAAAACACAGTTTCCAATGTCCAGCTTGGCACCTCAGGCATAGCCCAGAAATGTCAGGTCCAGGATTGGCACATTCAGGACAAAAAAGAAATAAATGCTGGGTTAAGCCTAGAATTGTGTGTTTCAAATAAGAAAACAAATACACTTAGAAAAGAATAACCTTGAGGATGGGTCTGATATGACCAATGCCACGGCTGATGAAGAAGATTGGATGATTCGTGTAGTTTAATACAATATACCTGGAACCTTCGGACCACGGTGTGTGTGAGTCTGAGCTGACCTGCTGGAGGAAGGGAGGCCACGCTGAGGAGAGCCAAGGTGTCTCAGCCAACAGTCAGCCAGGCCCCTGCTGATGTCTTGCCAATTGTCAGACGCATGAAGATGGCCATCCCAGATAATCTGACCACCAACCAACCTGCCAGTCTACCAGGGAAGCATTAGACAGATCAACAAGCCATTCAGACTGAAAACATCTAACTGACCTACAGAAATGTGAGTTAAATAAGAGGAGTGTTGTTTTAAGCTGCTAATGTAATTCAATAAATTAAGACAATGATAGTGTATCATGGCTGCGTCTGTCCCTCTCAGAAGTTCAGCCAAAGAACTGCCAACAACATCATAGCCTAGGAAAATCACAGCCTCGATCTCAA
>RCUC01067948.1:0-11065 GCA_003697995.1 Taxidea taxus jeffersonii
ACCTCCTCCAGTGATCTATGTCTCAGTCAGTGACACTAGTATTAATTAGTATTAATATTAATAATTATATTAATATTAGTATTAAACTAATCACAAGTTACCAGTAAGAGTGAACTCATGGAACTTTATATTATGATATGTGATAGGTCAGTTGCCCATTTGTTTCTTTTCAATTAAAAAAGAAATCTTCCATTACTCTTTTGCTTCATAGCATAGAATCATCTTTTGTGCCAGAAAAGTCTCCTTGGGATTTTGAACAGTGTTGGATTGATTTTCTAGATTAATGTGTAGGAAGGATTAATGTTTTAAAAATAGGGTCTTTCCAGAACACAGAGCGTACCTCCTTTTTTTTCAGAATTTTTACATCTTCTCGTAAAATGAGTTTTTTTCATTTACATCTTGTATACTTTTTCTTACATTTAAAAGAACTAATGAATTTTTTAAATTCCCATTTTCCTTACATTTCTTCAATAATCAGTTAATTTTTGTTTATTGATCTCATCTGTAGCTACTCTGCTGAATTCAGTTAAAATATTTTACTATTTAAGTATCTGGGATTTTCTAGTTAATCATATCTGCAAGTACATTTTTCTAATTTTTAAAATGACAGCTTTTTCTTTATCTTGTCTTATTTCAGTAACTAAAAACAATTGTAGGTATCCTTGTTTCTTTACTGACTGTAATGGGAAATAGTATGATGGCTTCTGGGTTTTCTATCAAATTAAGGAAATTTCTTCTTGATTTGCTAAAGAATCTCTTCCCCGCCCCCCAACCCCTCTCCACCCCCAAAGGATAGGTGTGGAATTTATTCAGTGAGTGTTTGAGGAGTTAAAAAACAATCATAGTTTTTCACTTAATGTTAATTTTTCATGAAATGAATGATGCTGATGTTTTCTAATGTTGCATTACCCTTCAATAATTGGTATAAAAACTATTATTCTTTTGACAGTGATTGGCTGATTCGTTTAGGATTTATTATCTATAATCATAAGTGAGATTGACTTAGTTTTCTGCTATTTATGTCTAGTTTTAGAGACCATCAGGATTGCTTTATAAAGTCACTTGAGTTAGCCTTTCAGGTTTTTCTGTCATGTGGAACAGTGTATATAATGTTAGTATCCTCTGTTGATGGTTTGATAAGCACTCCTATAAAACTGCATATTTTCAAGTGTTTCTTTTCTGCCCTCACAGTTTCTTCATTAGTCATAGCCTGTTTATGTTCTCTACTTTTTTATTAAATTTATATTTGGGGGGGAAACCAGACAGTTTTCCTAGATTAAAAAAAAATTACTTGTCTGCCCAACCATGTGTTGTATGTAGTCTGTATTAGTGTAGTGTATATATTATATAACATGTAATAAATATGCATACATACAAATACTGGATATCATATATATGTAAAATCTTCTGAGATACAACCACTTTTTTGTTTTTAATATTTTCTTTGACATGAAGTAGGGAGTTATCCTTAATTAGATTGCCAAAGATCTTTTTTTTAAACTGGGCTTTAGTAGTATTGAGCAATGTTTTTACTGTTTCATTAATTACTGCTCTTAAATTTAGTGTGTAAAATTCTACCTAATTTGGATTTATTTTGTACCTTTTCTTGCTCCTTGAGTTGAATCTATCGCAATACTAAAAACAGTTCTGATTCTGTAACAACAGAATAATAGACTTGACCTTGGAAAAATACTATTTTAGTAGAAGGGGAACAACTACTTTTTGAAAAAAGAAAAAAGTCTGTATAAGGAGCGGTTTTTCTCTAATAATGGAAGTATGCACCATGTAAAGTATGAACCTTATTTTTTAGTTTTTACCTAGTCTGATTGAACTGAATTCCCTTATGTTGTAATTCTTTAAGGGATAATCATGACCAAATATTTGCCAAGGGCTTGGTTAGGAGAATAAAGCAGCTTCTGTCTTCAGTGTGCTTATTATTTAGTTGAGGTATTACATATTTCTAAAAATGCAAGATTGGGGGCACCTGGGTGGCTCAGTTAAGTGGCTGCCTTCAGCTCAGGTCATGATCCCAGGGACCTGGGAATCGAGCCCCACATTGGGCTCCTTGCTTAGGGAAACTGCTTCTCCCTCTCCCTTTGTCTGGAGCTCCCCACTGCTTGTGCTCTCTCTCAGAGTCAAATAAATAAAATCTTTTTTTTTTAAAAAGCAAGATTGGGGTGCCTGGGTGACTCAGTTGGTTAAGCCTCTGCCTTTGGCTCAGGTCATGATCTCAGAGTCCTGGGATCGAGCCCCGCATTGGGCTCTCTGCTTGGCGGGGAGCCTGCTTCCTCCTCTCTGCCTGCCTGCTTGTGATCTCTGTCTGTCAAATAAATAAAATCTTCCAATAAATAAATAAATAAAAAGCAAGATTGTATAGCGGTTGTCCAAAAGAGCAACAGGGAAAGTCACTAAGCTTTAGCCCGATATTAGCTCATTTAATGACAGATAAGTCCTGCCACTTCCACTTAAGCCAGAATGGCTCTGCTTTGACCTGTTTTTGTTCTCCTCATTGAGATATGATTTGAAGGTAGGGCTCCTTGGCTAAAAACATTTGAGATGCCTGTCAGACCTGTGGGGGGTCGGGGACGGTGTTGGGGGTGGCAAGAAGGACATGATTGATTTCCTCAGTGTTGTCTTCCAGGTCACTTGTTTACTTTTACTGTATCTAGCTTACTCTTTTTATTGAATTTTAAATATTAAATACTTTGTGGTTCTTTTTTCTTTAATACAAGTGTAACATCCATTTATCTCTTTAAACGTTCTCAAGCTATTTCATTTTACCTTATACTTTTCGGGCTTTTCTGGAATGCTTGCTCTGATTTTGTCAGCTATCTTCCTTAGCACTGTGTTGTGTGTTTGGAGTTTTGGTGAACAAACTCATGGGGTTTGTTTGTTTCCCTCTTCCATCATCTCTGGTGGTCTGGTCGTTCCCTCCCTTAGGGGCAGGATCTCAGTCTAAATCCGGGTATATGATTGTACCCAAAGAAGAGTGGGGACATTTGTACCCCATCCCAGAGCCACCTGGTAGCATTATTTTGATTTCTGGTGCAAGGAGGTTTGCTATTTTATTTATTTTTTTGTTTTCTCTTTTTGTCGTTTGCCCATTTTCCCTGTGTATTTGGAGCACAGATTTGTTTGGTATTTTGTTTTGTTTTTTTGTTTTGGCACAAACTCACCAAATCATCATACGGTGTTAAAAATTCCCACCATCCCAGAGCGTTGTGGTATAGGTTCCTCCTCCCCAGAGGGTGCCAGAGTGAATGCGTGTGGTGGGTGGAGGTTTCGGGTTGTCTAGCTACCCAGTGCCCAACTCCTACTTTTAGGAGCCGTATTTTGGTGAGGGTGGCGGATATTCTCTGTCCTCTGTTGGGTACAGTCTCCAAAGACTGTAAAATAAAACATCCTCCTTTCCCCCAGCCAAGGACTAGGTGCATGAACAGAGCCAGGCCACCTGGACGCTGGACTGTCTTGGATCACTGTATATTAGAACAGCCAGAGGATAGAGTAAGTACTTAGACTGTTTCCCTTCTAGAGCAACTTTAGTTCCTGCAGTGAAGCCCATAGGGTCTTCCTGCTTGCTCCTTTGGACCTGTGCTCGGGCCTTCCCTTCAATTCTGTGAGATCACCTACATCCCTCTAGTAAATTCCTTTCTTCTAATATTAGAGGCAGATTTTGTTGTTTAAAGCCCAGGGAAGCTTGATCGGTGGACCATGTAGCCTCACAGATGTGTAAGTGATCAGATATAATTTTTATGTACTCTGCAGGATGGCAGCCTGCATTTTCTTCACGCAGGTCAGACACTGCATGGGGATAGATGAACAATGGGGTAGGCCACATCTCAGTTACCCAGGCAAGTGTCTTGGTGGATCAGCGCCCCAGCCCGTGCTATTGCTGCCTGGTGAACGGTGTGGCTAGAGTGACTTCTCTCTGTCCTCACCGGTGCCCTGCTTCCCCTGTCACCTCCCAGCCTTGTTTCTGGCCATCCAGTGCTTGTCTCCTGTCACACCTCTCTACTCGGTGTCTCAGAAGGCACTTAAATGCTCTTCGTGGTGTCTGCTTTTACTGTTTATTTTATTATTATTATTTTGCTTCTTTCTTCCAGCAAGACCAGTTCAATGGCCTGAAGCCTTTTCTGAACACCCGAGCTACAGTGCAGTGCCTTCCCCCACGCCCTGCCCTAAATTCCCAGAACAGCTGACAGCCGCTCACTTGACAGTTGCCTGCCTTGTCACTTGTGTGTCTGAGTCCAGGATATAAAGAATACCCTGATGCTGTTTGACGGCATGTCAGAGAGGCTTATCACCATGCCTGATACACACACACTTGCCTTCTGTCCTGTGAGTGCCCATCATGGCATTATGTGTGCACCGTTTCATCCATTAAGTGAGCAGATCCCATGCTCATGCAGGAGATTTATTTCATTACCCAACACCAGAGGTAAAGAAGAAGCCAGCTCCCCCCCCAAAAAGATTTAACTCCATTTTTGCCTTTGGCTCAAGAGGAGTCCCCCAGGTGTTTGCACATCTTGCAATTATTTTTAAGTCTGGGAAACATTAAGAAATCAGGAAGCCAGAGGCTGGGGATGCCAGAAATGCCAAAACAGTGACCCCCTCTGTGGGGAGCTTGTGATGCATCCTGTGGGGGAATAAATCAAGTGTGGGCTGATCTCAATGCCCCAAATCAGGTGTCGAGTCCTCAGTTTCTCTGTGGGGTACCACTTGAGGTGTGTGTGTGTGGCGGGGTAATAGTCCCAAGCTGGCAGAGGAGGGTGTGGGCTTGAGATTTGTGTGTAATGCCTAGCCCAGTGCAAGACAGGTGCCTGGTGGTTAGAGATCATTGTTTTATCTGCTCAGGGCTCCTGGGGATTCCAGGGGATGTCCTGCCAGAGAAAACATCTCTGCTGGTGCACACCATACCTGAGGCCAGCATGCCCCAGGAAAAAGGGCTGAGGAGCCGGAGGGGGTGTCCCTTCTTCACCCTCTAAGAACTAGCCTTGAGTTATTCTCGTCACTATTTGATCCAGACCCGTCCCCTTAAGTGAAACCAACCGGCCTCATTGCACACGTGCTGTTAACGATCAAAGGATGGAGAATGATCATAAGCCCTAAACACACACACACACACACCTCCTCCTTCCACCCTGTGTGCCCCGTTTCTGGGCATCTCCCCTGCGCCTTCAGGACCTGGAGCAGCCTGCAGATGAAGAGGGGCTTATCCAGAATTTTCTGGGTTTTGTTACCCCACCCACTGCACTTGGGGCATGGATTTGTATTTTGATTTGTGTGCTTTGTCTCACTCTCCTGGGCCTGCTGTAACAACACACCACGGGCCAGGTGGTGGTTCTAACAACAGAAATGTGGTGTTTCTAACGCCAGAAATGGATGTCTCACGGTTCTAGAGACTGGAAGTCCAAGATCAAGGGTCAGCATGGTCTGCTTCTGGTGAAGGCTGCCTGGCTGTGTCCTCAGATGGCCTTTCCCTCAGCGTGGGTACTCAGAGAGCACTCTTTCTTTCTACCTTTTCTGATAAAGGTGCTAATCCTACCATAAGGGTCCCACCCTCATGAGCTAATCTAACCCTCATGAGCTAATCCAACCGTCCCATCTGCAAACACCCTCACACTGGGGGTTATGGATTCAACAGGTGAATTTTGAAAGGATATGCAATTTAGTCCTAATAGATACATGAGCAAATAATTAAAAATGACCGAAGCATAGCACTTCAGGTCTATCCCCTGAAGACGGGATCATACCAGGTCCCTCACGTCCCCGAATGCCCAGAGCAGGTCCCCAAGAACCTGGATCAGCCTTGGATCGGGGCTTCTTTCCAGACTGTCAGAAAAACACCTCCATACGTATAGCCTGGGATGGACGGATGGCCTGTTATGCGGTACAATCACTTTCTTTCTCGGCCTGAAGATTTCTTTTAATTTGCAACTTTCTTTAAGGAAATTTAGAAGACAGACAAGCAAAACTCAAAAAATAAAGGCCACCAGAATCCCTGAGAGAATAGAGTCAGCGTCAGCCTGGGACCCTCTAGGCCACTCCGGTCTCTGGAACCTGGAATGAGCAGCTTCCCCGCCTGGGAGCAGGGAGGATGGCTCTGAGCATCAGGACAGATCTCCACTGGAGTGGTGATGTCACCCCATGGCATGAAAGCCAGGAGCAAGCTCTCTGGAGGGCACCAAGGGAAGGGAGGGGACAGCTCATTTCTCTGTGTCCCTTGTGTCCGAACCCCTGAGACTAGGTTGCAGGCACATGGAAGCCATGTGGGTGGGGGGAGCCATGTGGGTGGGGGTACTGTTTGTGCTTTCCTAAAACACAGAAGGGGAGATGGGGAGGTGGGTCCAGGGACATTGGCCTGGTATCAGGAGGACTGTTGCCAGTAACTGCTTCTCCCAAGAGGAGACATAACTCATCCGTTCATCCAGTTATTGTATAAACCTTTATTGATTTCCTACAATGACAGGCATCACAGAGTAAACACATGTCATCTATATATTTTTAAAAGATTTTAGGTATTTATTTATTTATTTGACAGCGAGAGAGTGCACAAGCAGGGGGAGCAGCAAAGGGAGAAGAAGCAGGCTCTGCTGAGCAGGAAGGCTGATGCAGAACTCGATCCCAGGATCCTGAGATCATGACCTGAGCCAAAAGCAGACTCTTAACTAACTGAGCCACCGAGGCACCCCTACATTTCATCTGTATTTTAAGAGGCCTTCACCATCAAATAAGTTTAAAGTTGAGCTGCGTTAGAGGTGGTGAGGGCTCCCTGGCTCATCGTGAGATGGGATTGTCACCAAGGACCCTCCTCAATGAGATGATTGTTAACACTAATATTAAAATTTAATGCATGTTTGTTGCAAACACTCATTGGCTTGTTCTGATCCCATCATCTAGCCAGCTTCACCCATGGTGTCACAAGTTCTGGGCTTCCCTCTGAAGCTGGGTGAGGGCTATAGGAAGGCAGTGGGAGGGAGTGAGAAAGGAACTTATCAGTCTGGGGCCAGATGTTTTCTAGACGGTCTGACAACAACATGCATATCCCCACAGCAGGCCTCACTGATAACCCACCCCGGGCTGACTCCCAACTGGAATGTCCCCGTCCTGGTTTCTGGGCAGTCAGGGGCTACAGGGGCACACCCTCTGCCTAACTCCGAGCTCTACCCATTCTTCCATGCTGAGCCCACCATCCCTGCATGGGGAGCTGGTCATGCCCCGTCCCCACCCGTTACAGTGCACAGGGCGGGTGATGGTCTGATCCCATTTGGAAGCATGAATATTTTGATATGCAAATGACAAAGGATATCATCATCATCCTGAGCAATCTCAGGACAAAATTATCTTACAAGTTCTTCGTCATGCTAAATAAGCATGGGACCTCCAGCTTGTTCAAGTGGACTTTTAGCCAGTATGTGGGCACTAGGTAATTTTACTCCACCTTCAGGCCTCCACTGGCCCTCCATGGCCTCCCCTCTCTTCCTCATCCTCCCTAATTCCCCCACATCAGCTCTGAGCTTCAGTCCCTCCTGCTCCTGCTGCTCCTACCTCTGCTGTCTGTCCCTTGTCTCTAATCCTTAGAAATGGAGGAAGAGTTGGAAGTGGACAACAGTAGATGGAAAGTTGTTCTTTGGATGTTGGATTCCAGAACCTGCCTCAACAGGGCTTATCCACTTGAGCCAAGGGCACCGGTGTTTGGAGAGGAGAGGATAAAGGAATGCCTGAATTGACACTGAATTCTTCCAAGGGCTGACCTGAACTTCCAGAATGTTCTGATTTCTTCACCTTCCTCTCTGTTTCTGCCTATGTGGTTATAAAGCAGCCATATTAAAACCAAAAGCAAAACTAAAAGCAAAGCAAAGCATGAGATCTGGGCATGCAAAGGGCTTCCAAAAAGGGCTTCTAAAGAAACGAGCCATACAAAACTCACAGAGTACGACTCTCAAGGTATCATGCTGAGCGTAGAGGTGTCTAAGACCAGTATCTAATGACCATGACTGTTAGCCAGAGGAAAGGCCCAGACCAGCCCAAAGGAATAGGGGATATAAAGAGAGGCAATGAAATGTCACACAGGTCCCTCTAGACCAGCAGAAAATAGATGTTAACAGGTCTTGGGCAGGGCATGAGGGAGACATGCATGGGCATCTCACTAAGCCAGAAGCAAGGAAAGTGTCAAAGTCTAATGGAATGAAGTCAAAGGGATACACGAGCCAACCTGAAGGGATTTTCACTCACCTAAGACTGAACAGTTCTAGCACCAAAATGCATACAATGTCTATAATGGACAGAAACATCATAATGATAGGAGAAAAAAATGAAACAACAGAAAATCCTGCCCTTGTCACCGTTAGAAGTTTCAAGGGCACAACCCAGTTCCCTCACAGTTGGTAAATAAATGGACAGAATCAAGCATTTATCCTATCTTTACTGAATCAGCTGCATTTCAGGAAAACCTACTAGTTGCTAAGGTAGTCTTCCATTTAGCAGCTAAAAGAAGCAAAAAGAATGAGTCCAAAAGCCCATCAACCTCAAGCACCATGAAACAATGAGTGCAGACAGTGCTCATCGTGAGATGCTGGAATCACGTGTGGAAGCTTTTTCGTGGAGGGATCAGGCCAGCGCCACCTGTGCCTGCCCAAAGGTCTTAGCTACCACCAGAAGTAGCTGGAAGCTATTATATGGCCCCCGATGGGTAGCACCAGCAAATTCTCCACTGGCCTCCTCTCAATTCTTCTTGCCTCCAAAGCTGAATCTGAATCTGAGCCAGCCTCTACACCTGACATCCAATGCATAGGACATACAGGTAATGGAGAGCACCATGAGAAGTGGAGGACACCCCAGGAAATAAAAAAAAAAAAACCAAACCCAGAACACAGAACATTCTAGAATGCGCCACTCTAAGATATCAGTGGGATTAAAGCCAAAAGAGAGAGAAGACTGCTGTAGACCAAAAGGTACTTAAGAGGCATACAACCAGATGCAATGTGTGGACCCTTTTAATCCTGATTCAAACAACCCAACTTTTAAGACACCTTTGAGATAAATGGTGAAATGAATATGGACAGATGTTAGGTGATATTAAAGGACTCATCATTAATTTTATTGAAAGTTTAATGGTATAGGGTTTAAAAAAAAATTTTTTTTAAAGATTTTGTTTATTTATTTATTTATCTGAGAGAGAGAGCACAAGCCAGGGGAGGGGCAGAGGGATGGGGAGAGAGACTCTCAGTGAGACTCTGCACTAAGAGCAGAACCCAATGTGGGGCTCGATCCCATGACGCGGAGATCATGATCCAACCTGAAATTAAGAGTCAGTCACTCAACCAACTGGGCTACCCAGGTGCCCAGGTTTTATTTTAATTTTTTAAATATTCTTACATGAGTTCCAGAAGCATGCTAAAGTGCACAAGAAAAGTGATGTATCTTGCATTTGCTTTGAGACAATCCAGTACAAACAGAAGGGGGGGATAGATAAAACAACACTGACAAAATGCTGATAACTATAGCTGAGTGATGAGTATCTATGAGTTCATTATACTGTTAATTTTTTTTATTTGTCAGAGAGAGGGAGAGCATGAGTCGGGGGAGGGGCAAAGGGAGAAGCAGGCTCCCTGCTGAGCAGGGAGCCAGATGTGGGGCTCAATCCCAGGGCTTTGGGATCATGACCTGAGCTGAAGGCAGATGCTTAACCCACTGAGCCACCCAGACGTCCTTCATTATACTATTCTGTCTACTTTTGTATACACTTGAAATTTTCTGTAACAAAAAGTTAAGAGAAGGCAGAAACTGACCAGTTTTTTTTTTTAATTTAAATTAACATGTTGTGTCTTATTAGTTTCAGAGGTAGAGTGCAGTGATTCATCAGTCTTACATAATACCCAGAACTCATTACATCATGTGCCCTCCTTAACGTCCATCACCCAGTTACCCCATCCCCCCACACCCCTCCCCTCCAGCAACCCTCAGTCTTTTTCCTATGATTAAGAGTCTCTTATGTTTTGTCTCCCTCACTGATTTCGTCTTGTTATATTTTCCCCTCCATTCCCCTATGATCCTCTGTTTTGAGAAGCCGACCAGTTCTAAACTTGAGCAAGTCAGTTCACCTTTCTGGGCTTTGGTTTCCTTATGGGTGAAATAAGTTCATTGAAATAACCAGCTTCTAGCTCCTGACTTCTGGGGTTCTTTATCCTCTCTTTGGTTTGGGCATCACTTTTTTTTTTTTTTAAGATTTTTATTTATTTATTTATTTGACAGAGAGAGAGACAAACACAGCGAAAGAGGGAACACAAGCAGGGGGAGAGGGAAAGAGAGAAGCAAGCTTCCAGCTGAGCAGGGAGCCCAATGAGGGCTTGATCTCAAGATGCTGGGATCATGACCTGAGCCGAGGACAGACACTTAATGACTGAGCCACACAGGCGCCCCTGGGAGCCAATTTTAAATGCCTTTCTGGTTATGTCCATGTGAAGAGGCATCTGTAGTACTGGTTGCATGGGAAGTGGGGGGTGAGGGGGACTCTGAGGGAAGGAAGGGAAATGCGGAACCAACTCGGGGTTAAATGGTGATAAACAAGGGTTGATTGGTGTTTTGTTTTAGGTAGCCAAGGAACTGCAAAAAGGAAGACAGATTTGTCTGATGCAACTTCCTTGTTTCTAAACTGTGTTTTTGTTTTTCAGTGTATGCTGTTGGTTAATTTCTGTGTGGGAACCTCTATGCTGAGGGTCTGGACAGGAGGATTTCTTGTTTACCAGTTGGCCTAACACAGAGGGAATGGCTTTCTTCAGCTCAGGTGATGTGGCTGGTTCAACCCCCCAAGTTCTTACCCAATATTTTATTTTTTGTAGCAAAATTCCAAGTGTGTAGGGGATGTTTGCAAGGAGATGGGAGCAACTTGTGAGCAGGACAAGCAGAGGGTAGAAAGTTCTTGATGAGAAGCTATAGATTCTCTATGTTATAAAATGTAGAAATGCAAATCTGGCTTCTGGACCTTGTACTTTCTATCAGCTGAACTGTGTTTGGACTGGACTGGGCCAAATGGCAATGGAGGTTACATCTATTAAAAAAAAAA
>ML095443.1:5834-31898 GCA_003697995.1 Taxidea taxus jeffersonii
TTTTTTTTTTTTTTTTTTTCCCTTTTTTTTTTTAAATTTATTTATTAGTTAGAGAGAGCGAGCGAGCACAGGCAGACAGAGAGGCAGGCAGAGGGAGAAGCAGGCTCCCTGCCGAGCAAGGAGCCCGATGTGGGACTCGATCCCAGGACGCTGGGATCATGACCTGAGCCGAAGGCAGCCGCTTAACCAACTGAGCCACCCAGGCGTCCCAAGAGAAGTATTTCTTAAAGGGAAGGCAGGAAGGGGATGAAAAAATGAAAACAATTATCCAATGGTAAAAATTTGGGAATAGGCACCAAGTAGGAGGATACAGTTGGGGCTAAGGAACCAAAGGAAAGAGCTCTCAGACTCCCGAGCAAATCACTTATCCTCTGTGCCTCAGTTTCCTCAGGCTAATAATACTGATGGGTGGGGGCACCTGGGTGGCTCAGTGGGTTAAGGCCTCTGCCTTCGGCTGGGTTCATGATCCCAGGGTCCTGGGATGGAGCCCTGAATCAGGCTCTCTGCTCCACAGCGAGCCTGCTTCCCTTCCTCTCTGCCTGCCTCTCTGCCTACTTGTGATCTCTGTCAAATAAATAAAATCTTAAAAAAAAATACTGATGAGGTTTCATGGATGAAATAAGGTAAAGCGCCAACACACATGGCAAGAGCTCAAAAACGTCATCTACTATAACTAATTGGAGGGAAGCACTCCTCCTGCTTCCTCCAGGAACCTGCTCCCTGTTGACATCTGACCCAGGGTCAGACGGGCTAGGAGTATCTCAGACATCTGGCCCAACAATGATGGGACACATATGGCCTCAGGTGTCATCCTGAGAGGCCGTGGAGGGCCAAGTTTAGAACACAGATCCAGGCTCCCAGTCAGCAAATGCTCTGTCCATTCCATGCCTGGTACCATTCTCACCCAGCTACTCTGTCCTGAAAGGTTTGGCTTTTCTGCATACTCCTCCCCACTGGCTTCTCCCTTCTTGCTGTTCCTAGAGTTGTCAAGAGCTAAGGTGGGAAGGGGAGTCTGGCTAGTGGCCCTGTCTGCTCAGATTCCTGGGCCTGGAGCAAGGTGAAGGCTGGGATCATGCAGACAGAGCAGCAGCAGCAGCAGCAGGAGAGACCCTGGATGACTGGAGAAAATGGTTTAAACACCATCCTCTCCCCTTTTTTCCGTCTGTTGAAGCATATCCTGGCTTAGGAGCCTGGTGCCAAGAGAATTGGAGCGGAGTGAGGTGTGGAGTGTGGGTGGTACGGCTCTAACACTTTTTCACTCTCTGGGATTGTTTTTTCCATATCTCTTCCCTCACAGGACTGTGTGCCTCACCCCTCCTCTTGTACAGAGTTTGTAACTCTGTGTGTGTGTGTGTGTGTGTGTGCATGCGCACATGCGCACGCGTGTGTCTGTGCCTGCCCACAGAGCTGCTGTGGAATGTTTGTACTGCAGGGGTGGTGGTTGGGGTGGGGATCGGGAGTGTGGTTTGGTTTTCTGGGTGATACCTACCAGGAGCATGTGCCTGTGTGTATATTGCATCAGTCCGTGTGTAAGGAGTAGATTTTTTTTTTATGTAGGCAACGGGTGTGATTGATGCCTGTGCCAAGTATATGCTGTATCTAAGGGTGTGAGGGTGTGTGTGGTAGGTTACTATGATCACAGCGGGCCCTTCTCCCCCTCACAGCAAGCCTATGGAGGAGACACATGCAGTTGCCTAAGTGAAGTAAGATAAAGCATTACCATACATAGGAAGAGCTCAAAAACCTTAATTAATTTTTTTTTAAAAGATTTTACTTAGGGGCACCTGGGCGACTCAGTGGGTTAAGCCATTGCCTTCCGCTCAGGTCATGATCTCAGGGTCCTCCGATCCAGCCCCACATGGGGCTCTCTGTTCAGCAGGGAGCCTGCTTCCCCCTCTCTCTCTGCCTACTTGTGATCTCTCTGTCAAATAAATAAAATCTTTTAAAAAAATGATTTTACTTATTTGAGAGAGGGAATACAAGTAGGGGGAGTGGCAGAGGGAGAAGCAGGCTTCAGGCGCAGCGGTGTCGGTGCAGGAAGCCAATGGCGGGGCTCCATCCCTGGGGTCATGACCTGGATCATGACCTGAGCCGAAGGCAGATGCTTAACGACTGAGCCACCCAGGCGCCCCCTGAAAACCTTAATTATTTTAATAACTGTTTGGGGTAAGAGTAACCTGAGATCTTGCTCTATGTTGACATCTTTATTGGGCAGTGTTGTCTCCGGGACAGGGTGCCTGTTGGGGCGGGGGGCGGGCGCAGTGAGGGTACACGGTGAGGAGGTGGCCCTGGGGATGGGCGCCACGAGGGGTTGGGAGCCGACAGCAAGTCCTCATCTTGAGAACTGGGCCTTGTGCTCCTGTGGAGGCGCGTGAGGGAGGGCAGAAAGAGAGAACGCAAAAAGAAAAGAAAAAAAGAACGAACGCGAGCGAGCCGGAGACCGCCTTACTCCAGAGCAAGAAGGAGCCGGGAGAAAACCGGCTGGCTGCGGGGAGGCGGGCGGGGCTCCAGGGCTGCGAGCTGCCGGGTTCTGACGGCTTGGGAGGGGCTGGATTGCGGCGGAAGCTTGAGGTTGAGAGAATGCCTGGGGCGGGGCTAAGAACGGGGTGGGGGCGGGGCTAAGGCCTGGGGTTAGGACTAAGAGCTGGGAGTAGGTCTGGAGAGGAACTAGGGATGGGACTGAGGGCTGGGCCTGAGCGGCCGAGCTAAGGTTTAGGCCTGACAGGAAGAGGTGGTACGAAGGCTAAAGGTGGGACAACGAGGGGCCTGGAAGGAGCCGGAAGGCCCCGGATGAAGAGCGCGGCTGAAGCTTAGATTTGGGCTAAGACAACGCAGAGCCAGGGGAGGGTGGAGGTGGGGATTGGGCAAGCATGAGGCGGAGTTAAGTGCTGGATTGGGGCGAAGCTGAGATTGGGGTTTACGGCTGGCTCGACCAAGCTGAGGTTCAGGATTGGACTTCTGCGAGGAAGAGTCTTCTAGAGACGAGAACTGGGCTGAGAGCGATGTGGGTCAGAACGACACTGAGGATTGAAAGGTGGACTAAGGAAAAGACTGAGGACAATGCCAGCATCTGGGATGAGAGCAGCACTGGTAAAGAGGGGCGGGGCAGGAGTTTGGGGGTGGATTTCGATCTAGGGGCGTGGCACCCAAGGAGGGTTTAGAACTGGAAAGATAGGCGAAGGAGGCGGGGCCAGGGGCTGGGCTGGGGCGGAGTTAGGGTCTGGGGGCGGGCTCATGCCGACCCCTGGACCAATGATTGAGGACTGGGGTCCCGAGGCCCGGAAGGGTCGGGCTGGAGCCAAAGCTGCCAACCCAAGCCCTCATTGTAGGGATGGAAGGCATTGCGGTGCTGCCTCCCGAGGCCCGGCTGCCGCCTAAGAAATGCGGGCCCTGGGTGAGTGCTGGAGCACTTGCTCACCAGGCTGGGACGGAGGGTTCCATTGACTCCGAGGGGAGGAAGGAGTCTGGAGGTTCCTCGCGTGACATCACAATCACCACCAGATGTGGGCGGGGCCAGAGGGGCATTTCCCAGGAGACGCGTGCACACTGCACTGTCTAGCTCCCTCCTTCTCCCTACTTCCCCTCCTTTCTCCCTTTCCCCTCCCTTCCTTCCCCATTCAGCTGCTTGGGTGCCCAACCTGGAACCCCGGCACCTGCGCCACAAGGGCGGGGGGAGCTCCTCGGCCTTCAGGACTGGGAGGATTCTGTACCAATGAGCCTTACCTGTGAGTTTTGAGTTAGGCCCCTGCGCCTGGTTGAATGCCCCTCCCAAGAAAAAGACCACAAGGTACCCTCTTCCTTTCAAGCTATCACTCTCCTCATTTCATTATGAAGTTTCGCCCTGTGTCCTGCCACAGTTACTTCTGCTGCCGGAGCGCTGGACTGCTGCTCCAGTAGGAGCTCTCCTTCTGTCTGTGAAACTAGAGAGCAGGTTGCCTTCCTCGCATCTGAGGAGAGTTACTAAACCCCACCCCTTGGCAAACAGAGTTATGACAGGGCTTCTTGGGGGTTTGGGGGAGTTAATCAGTGGACTCTGTCTACAAGCCGCTTTCACCGTGACTCTGGAGAGAGCAAGAACATTGGAGTCAGATAAAGCAGAGTTTGAATCCTCACCCTAGGGTTCAGGCTGGATCTGGGAGATGGTGAAGTCAGGATTAAGTCAAACCAGAGGATGAAGAATTGGCTATGTTGGAGCTGAAAAGCAGGTGCCATAGGGAAGTGACAGCTAGCAGGATGGGCTCTGGATAGGAACCCCAAGTAGACAGGGCTGAAGGAGCCCAGGTCATACAAGGCCAAGAAGATTGGGTTTAACTCCTACCCTACCATCTATTAACTTGTGTCTTTGGACAGGTTTTTTATCCTGAGTCTCTGAGTCCCCATTAATAGAATGGATTGTGGTGAGGATTTTGAATCAAAGGCATATTTTAAAAGCCCAGTACAGTGCCTAACGTTGGGGAGATGCTCATCCTGGGTCAATTCTCTTTCTCTAGAAAAATCCCCAGCTTTGAACCCTGGGCAGAATTTCCAATGCTGTAGTTTCTTTGTGGTTCCAATAGGGGGGTTATTTTATTCTACTCATGTAGTCATTCAATCCACCAACATTTACTGGGCACTTTTCATGTCCCAGGACTTGCAGATACAGAGGCAGATCAAATATGGGCCTTGTCTCATGTTGCCATAGAGTAAGTACATGAAGTGCCACGGCAAGGTAAAGGGGCACAAGACGTGTGACCAATTCTACTTGGGTGAATAGCATTGTTCTTTACAAGATGAATGACATTTCTGGGGAGGGAGAGGCAGGAGAGAAGGAATGGAGAAGGGAGGGGTGGGAGGAAGGATGAATGGTGGCAGAAACTTATAACTGAGGAAGGAACCAGGGCCTGGGTCCTGGGGGTGGGGGGTTAGTTATGTCATGATGAGGAGTTTCACTTCATCCTGAAGGCAATGGATGGCTATTGAACAGGAGGAACATGGTGGACGAGTTGGTATTCTAGAAAATTCAGTTTGGCTGCACTGTGAAGACTGCATGAGAGTAGTGAAACAAGGCAAGGAGGCCAGCCAGGAGGATCCTGCAGCAGTCTTAGGGATAATGGAAGTCTGAACCAAGATAGAGGCAGATGTGGGGGACAGGTAGGCATGGCAAGACTTGGTCATCAAGTTGATGTAGAGGTGAAGGAAAGAACAATCCCTAGATTTCTAGATGAGGTGTCTGTTCCTCTCTGAAATGGAAGAAATAAGAGGAGATGGTTTACTGGGGGTAAGGAGAAGATGAAAGGCTTGTGTGGGACATGCTGGTCTAAGATGTTTTGGGGAAGTCCAAGAGGATATTAACTATGTGCTCAGGAAAGCCATCTGGATTGGAGACCCTGATTTATGTCTCTTTTTGGTGGATGTTGAAACCATGTAAGTGGATGACATTATCCAAGAGAAGGCTGTAGAGTCTTTGAGAAGGAGGCCAAACACAGAATCCTGGTCTTCACCAATTTTAGGGGGGACAGCAGAGGAAAAGGAAACCACAAAGAAATCAGGAAAGAATGAAACAGCTAGTCAGAGAAGGAAGGCAGATGAGAGGAAAGAGGTCTATCATGGGAGTCAGCAGAACAGTTTGCCGGAGAAAAGAGATTGATTGGCCAACAGTGTTGGGTGAGATGAGATGAAAAGAAGGCCACTGGGTTAAATTATTAGGAGATTGTTGGCGGTGGGTGCCTGGCTGGCTTAGTCGGTAGAGCATGGGACTCAATCTTGGGCTTGTGAGTTTGAGCCCCACATTGGACGTAGAGATTATTTTAAAAAATAATTAAAATCTTGGGTGCCTGGGTGGCTCAGTTGGTTAAGCAGCTGCCTTCAGCTCAGGTCATGATCCCAGAGTCCCAGGATCGAGTCCCGCATCGGGCTCCCAGCTCCATGGGGAGTCTGCTTCTCCCTCTGACCTTCTCCCCTCTCATGCTCTCTCTCACTCTCTCTCTCTCTGAAATAAATACATAAAATCTTTAAAAAAATAATTAAAATCTTTAAAAAGAATAAAAAGGAAATTGTTGCCTGGGCTCTTTTGATAGAAGGGTCCAGTAGCTGCCATGTTGTACGTGGCTGGCATGGAAGAGAGGTGGACTCTGAGCTCACTGAAGATAGGCACTGGGCCTCCTTCACAGGTGCCTCATGAAGCTAGTATGTCTGTTAGAGGAAAGAGTGAATAATTGGATTGAAAAGGAAGAGAGGTGGGATATGCAGTGGTAGAGGGAGAAACAGGGTTTATAGAGTTTTGTTTAAAGATATTCATCGCCTGTAAAAGAAAAACCACAACAGTGAAGAGGGAGGAGGTAAAAATTTCTGGCTGGGGGACGCCTGGGTGGCTCAGTTGGTTAAGCAGCTGCCTTCGGCTCAGGTCATGATCCTGGCGTCCTGGGATCGAGTCCCACATCAGGCTCCTTGCTCAGTGGGGAGCCTGCCTCTGCCTCTGCCTGCCTCTCTGTCTGCCTGTGCTCGCTCTCTCTTTCTCTCTAACAAATAAATTAAAAAAAAAAAATTCTGGCTGGGACCTAGAATTTGGGGGCTTTGGGCAGGAGGACGACGGAGGGTACTTCCCCAGGCTGGAGGAGAGAGGATGAGGGTGGGAGGGGCCTGGGATAATGCTGGTGCAATGAGCTCAGAGGAACAGCACCAGGGTGGGAGAGGAAGGTGCTGGAAGTTTCATTCATTCCTTCCTTCCGTACATTTTGAGTAGTTACTGAGCTGTGGAAAATAGGAGGAGATGACCAGGACCTGGCAATCAGCTCAAGGGACAGGACTCAGCTCTGATGCCCCAAAGGGGAAAGCTCATTGCGGAAAGGCAACCCTGTGGTCACTGATGGTGGTGGGGTCTCAGCCCAGGGAGGAACTGTCTGACCAGTCTCCTTACAGCCCGGGAATTCCTGGAATTGTCCCTCCTTGCCTGGGCTCTGGCTGGCTCCTATTCATTACTCCAGACTCCACTCTGGCCATGCTTCTTCCAGGAAGTCTTCCTCATCACCCGCCCTGCAACACTGGCGCTCTTGTTCTCTGCTTCCACAGGCCTTCTTCCCACCACCTCCCTTCCCATCAGGGTCTGCGTCATGCGGCTGCCCTGAACTGTTCATCCTCTGTGTCCCTCTCCTCACCTTGAGAACAGGCACTGTTGGGTTGTTTTGGAAATGTCCACATCTCCAGGCCGCAGGTGGAGCTTGCCAGGGAATGGCTGAGGCATGAAGGGCATGGGGAGGGGGCTGCGGCCGCTGCCACTCTGTGCTCTCTCAGATGTAAGCAGGTTACCCGGCTGGGAGAGAGGACATCTGCTGGCTGGTGTGCCCTCTAGCACTGATGCATCTACCTTCTCCTCTGAAGGTGGGTCCAGGGAATCTCTGGGCCCCGGGGTTCCCCATCCGCCTCACTTGAGAGAACAGACACCTGGTGGCAGGCAGGAGGGAGGGTAGTGTTTGGTCCTGAACGGGTTACCCCTCCTCCCACAATCCCTTACTCCTGCCAGGCCGGGAGGGCCCATACCTCATTCCCCAAGGCCACAATTACCCCTATCTTCAGCCGTGCATCATATGGTGCACGGATTTCTTTGACATATATGAACTGAGCTCTCTCGACAATCCTGCAAAATACACATTACTGCTATCCCCGTTTTATGGATAAGGAAATGAAGGCTCAGAGAAGTCACGTGCTCTGGGATGCCCAGCTAGTGACAGAGCTGAGACTTGGACTCAGGCCTGTCTGATGTGCCACTCTGCTGCCCCTTGCTCCCAGTGCTTCAGCAGTGCTGAAGAAGGTGGAGGTGTTGGTGACCCAAGGTCCAGCCTCACATGCCTTATTCCCCTCCACCCGAGGTAGAAAGGGGTCATGGGAGAAACAAAAAGGAAGGCCACCAAGTGGGTCAGGGGTATATGGGGGACCAGGGGCCCTCACAGCCTGGTGGGGAGAAGGGAAGGGAGGAGGAAGGTGGGGCAGAGCTCATACCAAGCTGCTGTCCCCTCATCTCTCAAGTACTTTTAAGGCCACTTGGACTGACACACCCCCAGCCTAGGTTACCTCCCTGGAGGTGGCCAGTGTGAGGTCCTGTCCCAGTTCTACTTTCACAGAGGCTGGATAAAGGCTCAGTCCTCCTGGCCTGTCTGGGAGGAGGGGGGTAAGCTGGCCATAGCACCCCACACCAGGCTGGAACTCATCTGGGCCAGCTCACGTCTTCCTCCATGGGTGGGAGGAGCTGGAGTCCGAGGGGGGACCTACAAGAAGGTGCCTTGTTCTCTCTGACCTGGTACGTGAAACCTTGGGCACGTGGAGTCACTTCATAGGCTCACCTTTTAACTAGCGGCTTGAGGGAGAGCTGTTGGTGGACTGGTTGGTGGACTGGAGACTTAGGCAGGGTCCGAGGGGAGGCAGTGGGGGTGTGCTGCTGTTGCCACCTCTGTGTGACCCAGACCCCCCTGCCCCCTCAGGTGAATTCAAAGACCCGGACAGGTGCTGCTGGACACACAAGCAGTGCACTGGGCATGTCATCCACCCCTTCCCCTCGGACTATGGCCACCACAACCTGCACCTGCACTCCATCAGCCACTGTGACTGCGAGTCTAGGTAAGGGCCCTCCTCCTCTGGAGAACCTCAGCCCAGGGGAGACTCCTGGGCGCAGCTAGGCCCACCATTGCCCTGGGTTCACCCCTCTGCTTTGACCCAGCACCGGCTAGCCTCACCTCAGCTTTGTAAACCTGGCTCTGCTCTGGAGCCACAGGGAGGAGGTCTTTCGGCAGCCTGGGCCGAGTGGGAGGAAGCCAGCTGTCCCTCAGGCTTCTGGCTCTGGGTCCCCGGGGGAGTCACGGAGGCATGGGAGCCAGGCTGAGTCCTCTGTGTGGCAGGCTGAAGGACTGCTCAGAGAAGACAAATAGCGACAACTCCCAAGATGTGGGCCCAACCTGCTCCCGAGATGAGGGTCCAACATGTTTCAACATCATCCAGTCCCCTTGCTTTGAGCTCATCCCAGAGGAGGAGTGTGTGGAGCGGTTCTGGTATGGCTGGTGAGTGCTGGCAGGCTGACAGGGGCGGCACAAAGGGGCACGGGCCCCCCACTCTCTGTCAATCTTCTCTCCTCCTGTCCCCTTCCCTCCCAGGTGCAAAAGCTATAGGCCTGTCTCTGTGGCAGTGATCCACCATCCCATCCACCATGACTATGTGGCAGATGACCTGAATGAAGAGGAGGAGGAGGAGGAAGAAAGCAAGCCTCCCATTCCCACCCAGGTGGGGCCTGCCACCACCACCCCTGCTGACCCAGGCCTGGGCACCGTCACAACTACCCCGGACTCGGCAGCTCCCATCACTATCTGGCGCTCCGAGAGCCCCACAGGGAAGTCCCAGGGCAACAAGGTGATCAAGAAGGTTAAGAAGAAAAAAGAAAAGGAGAAAGACAAGGAAGAGGAGCTGGATGAGAAGCCAAAGCCGAAGAAAAAAGTCAAGAAGGGCAAGTTGATGAAGAAGAAAAGCCCAGTTAAATCGGAATCTTCACCTCCGGACTTGAGCCGATCAATAAGCCCGAGAGAGCTGACCAGGATGTCAGAGTCCAGCCCAGACAGCCGGGAAGACCTGGAGAGTGAGGACAGTTACAATGACCCCCGGCGGGAGGAGCCCTCCAGTGATGATGTCGTGGAGTCTTCGTCACCCAGGAAGAGAGAGAAGAACATGGTCCAGGCTAAGAAAGCTGGGGCGAAGACCTCACCAGTCAAGAAGGTCAAGAGGAAATCTCCCCCAGGATCCAACCCCAATCTCAGTTGAGGCCAGGGCGTCCAGGGTGAAGAATAAATGCGATCAAGCCTGTAGCTGACCCCCTGCGGCTGTTCTCTCTCCCTCCAACCCGTCCCCGGTTGGGGCAAGGAGGGGCGGGCTCTGTGCGTAGCTGGAGCTAAGGGGCCAGGGGGCTGCAAGGGTCTTTGAAGGGTAATGTCTTTCAGGAGGGAATCCATGGGAACGTATGTGGGAGGCCGTGCAGCCTGTTTATATGTAACATCGTAGGCTTGGGGCAGGAGAGGAGCACATCAGGGTGGGGTGGGAAGAAGGCTGCCCATCTCCCGGGAGACTGGTCTGTGTGAAATCTGCTCAGCGGACAGACAGTGCTGTCTGCAGTGATACCCCTAATAAATCGAACCTTTTAACCCACTCTGTGCCACTGTGCCTGGCCTTTCCCTCCTCTAAGTGGCCCTTAGGAAGACAAATGCTGGTGGCACCAAAGGGAACATCATCTTCCAGGCTGGTGTGTCCCTGCTCCTGCTAGGCCCTTCCAGACCTTTGTGCTGAAGGGAATGGAACTGAGTTCCTGGCAGAAGACCAGCCTTTCCTCACAGCTCTTGCCAACAGCCAAAGAGATCTTGAACGATGGGATGAAGTTGAGATGGGAGGCTCATCAAGTTTGGGCAGTAATGACCTTTTCTGAGTTCTCTGCTGAGCCCCAAGCAGAGGAAAAGGAGGGGGTAAAGGCTCACTTTCTTAGCACTGACTTGCAAAGCTGTGAGACGAGGCCCTTCTTAAGAAACATGGAACACCAGGAGTCTAGAACACAAAGAGGCAGTGGGGCTGGGGGAAAGGGCCAAGGCCAGGGGCTGGCTGGACCAAGCTGGTTAGAGGGGGACTGGCCTCCCCTGCAACAGCCCAGCACTTCCTTTTCCAGGGCGTGTGTGGGAGCAGGCAAGCATGGGGCCCATCCTCAGCTGACGTGCCTGTGTAGGTACTGTACTATCACAGACCAAAGCCCAGCTGGCAAAAAGAGTGGGGGAAGAGGTACAGGGGCTCGAGAAATTGAAACTTATTGGCGGCCCTTCTTCACTATGATAGAGGCAGCTTGTGGACCCAGTAGATGGAGTGGCTGCCTGCCAGTCTAGTAACAGCAGCTAATGGGTCCTAGGACCTTACAAGGTGTGAGGCCCTGGGCTGAGCGCTCACACATCCTCTCAGTACTGGCAGCTGCCCTGACGAGGCAGGTAGCAATCACTCCACTTTACAGAGAAGATGGCTGGCTCAGAGCCAACAGGCCCAGAGCTGGGAAGCGGAGCAGGGATGTGATCCCCGGTAGTCAGATACAGACGCTGCTTGCTGTTCTGAGTCAGTCTCTCTCATGGCCTGGGAGGAGTCATAGGGAGGCCCCAGAGCTCCACACACTGCTTTGAAAGCCACCCTTCAAGCCCCAGAGTGTTGGAGAGAGAGACTTTGCCAAGTGCTCTGTAGAAACACTGTTTATTCAAATGACAGGCAGGAAGCGGAGGCAGCAGCAGGTGGGTGAAGGCAGCCAGGTGGGGGCAGGGCAGGTTAGCACTGCTACCCCACGTCCTCTGCAATTCTGCTTTGCTAGCCACCCAGGCTGTCGGCATCAGGGTCAGAAATACTTTTCCTCCTCTCCCTCCTGCCTCAAACTGAATAAATAGCATTCCTCTCCCTGCAAGAACTGGGGGAGACTCATGTGCTGAGCTTGGTGCCCCAGGGTCACAGCCCAGAGTCAGATGAGGGCAGAAGCTCAAAATGGCTTGTAGGGAGTAGAATACAAAACTGTTCCACTCTCATTCTCGTCTTCTTCCTCTTCCTCCCCACCACACTCCCCTCCCAGCCTGGTCCCAGGACAGGTGGTCGGTGAGGGCCTGGAGTGGGACATTGCTGCCTAGCGTGCACTGAGCTCAAATTCGCGAGGCCATCCAGCTTGTCACCCATCCAGGCTGACCACCAATGAGAATGTCAATTCACGCCACTTTATGGACAGTAAAGGAGGGGCAGGGAGTGAGGCAGTGGGCAGCTGGGCCTCTCCCAGCCTCAGAGGTAACCAGAGTCCTAGGAGCAGGCCCCCTACCGATCCATCTCATCCAGGAGCGGGGTGGCATCGCCGGCAATGGACATGGGGGTGCTTTCGATCATGGGGCTGGGAGAGGGTCGAGGTGTCAGCCGCTGCTTCTGTTTCCGCCTCTCGGCTTCCTTCTCCTGTAGCCACTGCTCTGCCATCTTTCCCCAGTCGATGGCGGCATGGCTGTTGGACCTGGGAGCAGGAAAAAGGGGCATCTGGGATCAGGACCCACCCAGAGATCGCTAGAACAAAGCCTTCCCTTTTCCATCCTTACAGAAATGGACCCATTTTTGGCAGCAGCCATGGCCAGCTGCCACATCACCCTCTTCTGTCTTCTCCTAGCAAGCGTCATCTCGGGCTATCACCTGGGTCACAACTCTCACAAGGCCCAAGGTACCTGCCTATGCTGGGCCTGCTGCTGCCCTCTTGATGACACCTGCCCCAGGATCCTGCTCTGTGCCACCAACCACACACTTACTTTGGCTGCTGCTGCCGTTGCCGAGAGCTGGAGGAGGGCTGGGGCTGGGCCTGGGCAGACTGCGGGGTGGTGCTGGCCTGGAGCTGGTGGTACTGTGGTGTGGTGATGGGCTGGCTGGGGGTTGTGTAGGAGTAGCTGGGGGTCATTAGTGGTGTGGCCACTGGCTGCTGGGCTGGTGTTGGGAACACCTGGAGAAAGGAGAACCATTAAATGGCGATGAGTCTGGGGCCTATTTGGCCTTGCTATGAACTTCTGGCAAACTGAAAACTGGGGCTTGGCCCAGAGCTTTCCAGCTAACCAACCATCTCTTGGGCAGTGTGTGGTCCCAAGCAGTAGAGAGAGGCAAGTGGGATGGCACCGGGCATAACAACAGGGCCCACCAGTCCTGGCCGCCCAAGGATTCCAAAGATCCCAAAGAACTGTGGAAAAATCAGACCTCACTCCCTTTACCCTCAAGTGGGCCCAAGGAAAAGGACTGTGGGTTGGAGACAGTTCCTAAGGCTGTGCTGACCCCATCTGTATGTATGAAGCCCCCCATGGTGGTCACTGCCAGAGACCAGTCTATGGACATGGGGAACAGATGACATCCCCTTTTAGTCTTTTCCACCCCCTGTAGGGAGCCTCGTCCCCAAGCCACGTACATGGTAAGCGCTGCTGCCCCCTCCACTGCCACCATAGCCATACTGGCTGGAGGCCCACTGGGCTGGGGTGGCATTAGGGTTCTGTCCTTGGCCTGTCACGGCTGCAATGGCACTAAACATCTGGGAGGTCATGTTCTGGGGCAAGGCATTCACAGCTCGCGTCAGATCTGTAAGCACACAGAGGTAGGGGATGGGCACATTAGCAGTCAAAGTCCTTCTGGTCCCATCCCTCCAGGTCCTAGTCCCAGACACAAGCTCCTTACCCGCAAGGTTGATGTTGGCTGGGGTGGCATTGATAGAAGCAGGTGTCCGGGTCCTGCTGCTGCTACTGGGGGTGATGCCTGCAGGAAACGGCTAAAGTTAGTTATGTCCCTCCAGGAACCTATTTCTGGTTTCATAACGTAGAGGGCTGGAGGAGGTCTGAGGTGGGCGGAGAGAAGAGAAGCTGCATTGGCAAAGTAGATGGAGGACATCCTTGATGCCAGGAGGCTGGAGCAGGAGTGAGAAAGTTGTGGTGACAGCTCAGGCCTTGTCCCTTCCACAGGTGGCAAGTGATTCTGGGCCTGATTCTGGGCCTACCTGTCCCTCTAAGCACACTACAGAGCTCAGCACAGAACTCACCTGGTACGGGATCCTGGTAGTGATCCTTAAACCATCTGAAAAGTCCATTCACAGTAGGGAAGATTTGGCCCCGGTACCGGAATCCTTCAGGAGTCACTGTTACGTATTCTATCCTGGGATTTTGGAAGGAAATACGTGTCAGATACCACTTGGGGCCAGCCTTGAGAGAGCGGCCAGAAAAGATCTCTACCATGTGAAGGAGTTGAACTAGGTGCTGGGGGGAAAGGAGAGATGAAGGAGCCCTGACTCCATCAAAGGAGACTGCACTCTGAGGAGGTGAGCAGGTCAAGGCCAGGCGTCAGCAGCCCCTAGTGTGCTAGGTACAGGCCACCAGAGGAAGGCCTGCTGTGGGCCGGGCCACCACCCTGGGCTGTAGGATGATGGCAGCACCTGCAGGGAGGGTAAGACTGAGGTCCTGGTGTCAGGGCCGGAGGGGCTTCCCAGGGCAGCAAAAAGAATTCCCCGAGAACTGGAATCCGGAAGCACCCGTTCAGGTGGGGATTCTGACCTTACTCAACACTCTGCAGTGGCAGGAGTGCAGGAGGATGGGCTCTGGGTTCAGACCAGTTCTAGCTCTAGCTCTGCCTCAGTCACTCAACGCCTAGATGACCTTATATGAAGTTACTAACCCTGAATCTCAGCTTCATTTGAAAATGAGAGTAACAACACTTAAACTTTTAGAACTGAGTGTGAGGAATAAATGAGATAGAGCACGAGATGCACTCAGCACAATGCCCGACAAGAGTTCTGTTCAATTAAGGATAACTGTCAGTCACCAACAGACAGTGACAAATACCAGCACGTTCTCATTTATATTGAAGTTGAACTATGCTTCCTAAATCTGATGAAATGCAAGCATTCTCAGTTCGGCAACAAGAGGAGGAGTCTGCACGCCTTCCCGTGGAAGGTTATCACGGCGCCTCTACTCCCTTGTTTAAAGGTCCCTCGTTTGTTCAACTGTTCCTCACGGGACAGTGTCCAGCCAAGAGCCCTGGCCGCCATTCTCTGGAAGCGTGATGGTGAGCCGGAAATGGCTTCTGAGAAACGACAGCAGTATTCCACATGTGCCCAAGACAGTGTAGGGTCTGGAGCCTAGAGATTGTTGTTCACCGAGCCACTAAGCCCCTACCTATAGTCTACACTGTTTAGCATGTGCAGGCAGTAGAAGGACGAGAGCAGAAATGCACTGACCTTGGCCAAGGGGCGAAGAGAGGATGGGGGCATAGAGAAGGCTGGTAAAATGATTAGTCTGGGTAACAGACAAAAAGAAAGCAGATAAAAAAAAAAAGGGACTTTGATTCAGCGTGAGCTCTAGAGGGACCCAAAGGAATATGTAGGAAGGCCAGCTCAGTCACACACAGAAGGGAGCAGAGGGGGGTTGATGGGAGAGAGAGAAGCTCTTTTGACCCACCCCTGCAGTGCAGGCAGAAGTCGTCTAGCACGCTACAGCGACCGTGAGTCACCACGTGCTGACTGCCCTGGCCAGGGCAAAGCAGAGAAGAAAAAGGAGAGACCCATGTCCTGGCCGCCATCTTTGCCAGTCAGGTGGAGAGAGGCTGGTAATTTCCATCACTCCGTAGGAGAGCGAACAAGTGAAGGAAACTTTCTCTTATAGGGAAGAAGGTTATCTTTCTTATCAAAACTTTGCCCTTTTGCCTCTAAATCATCACCCTCTTTCCCCAACTCCAACCTCCACTGCTAGTCTAAACAGGTAAGAGGGAAAAGAGAGTCAAGCAGAACCAGAGAGAGGACCAATCCAGGGGTCTCTAACTCCCCTGCTGGCCTTTCTGTGGACCCCGGTGGCAGCACCTTCTTGGCACCAGTGCTCACCTGGGTTTACCCCGGGGCTGGTATCCCAGGAGGAACTTGCCGGGCAGTTCCTTGCAGGCACAGATGAAATAAGGGATGAAGGTGGGCTTCTCCTTCTTAGTTTTGATGAGCAGCTCCTCTAATTTCTGGGGGTAGAACGAGGGGGAGAGGTTGGGATCGCAGCACGCTCGGCACATGGTGTCTGATGCACACACAAGGCACGCATCCCCTGCACTGAAAGGAAACCAGACATCCTGAAGTGACTGGGAGAGTCATGCCTTGAAGAGCCCTGGGCTCACCTTGCGGTCACCACCACTGCAGTCCTGATAATACTTGTGATTCAGAAGGTCGCGGGCAAATGATGCCATGGGCTGGACATAGCGAGCAACAATCTCATCCAAGTCTTCAAATTCCTGTGGGAAAATGGTAAAGGCCCTGTGTATCACAGTGAGCTGACACTCCTGGCCCTTCAAATGATCCACTCCGAAGAGAACCCAAGGGAGGACGCAGCCTTCCCAGCCCTGCTGTGGCCTCACTCCGCTGCAAAGTCCCCTCCTTTTACCCAGCTGCTTGAGTCGTACCTAGATTGATCAGCTTACAAGCACATTTTTTTAAACTGTAACCCTGCTTCTCCCCTGCCGCTTGGGAACAAGGCGCTTCATACAATTTTTCTCTACTGAAACCTAAAAAGAGAAACACGTGTGTGCATGTGTGTGCGGGTGTGTACACAATCATATGCTTCTGTGTGTGTATTTTCTCCTCTTCCTCTGCTGGTGCTCTCCGGGTAGTCTATTTTAAAATTTAGAGGACACAAAAAAGGGAACAAAATACACAAAAATTGTTATCAAATGACTCATCTCACAACCTGTTCTGTCACTCTGTGTAGCTAAAATACACATAATGCATATAAGTAACTAATGTCAGCTCAAAGTAGCCAGAAATGCCTTGTTTCTGGAAGCAGGAGAGAGGATGGGAAGTGGGCGGGAGCCGGCTCTCACCTCACTATTGATCCACAGGGTGGCTCCCAGGCTGAAGGCATTTTCCTTGCCTTCTTCCCGAACGTCCACGTGTTGGTAGATGCCATCACTGACCTTCCAGGTCACAGTCAGGTGATTTTCACCCTTGCTACTTGGGCGGATGATCACATCACCCTGGTCCATGGTCTCCATCATCTTCTCTGCTTGCTTGAAGTTTATATTATGGAAGGATGGGTGTGCAATCACTCGCTTGATGTATGCTGAGGAGGGCAGGAAAGAAGTACAGATCACTCAAGGGGGACTGGGAGCCCACAACAACGGGACAAATCGTAGCTTCATTTCTGACCCGCTGTCAAATTCTGAGACTCTTTCACCCACTCTGGACCTGGATTCTCTGATGTGAAGGGATGTGTGCACCTGGCTTCCTGAGGTGCTCAGAGAACGAGCCTTTAAATGTCAGTGCATTAGGGACACCTGGGTGGCTCAGTTGGTTAAGTGGCTGCCTTCGGCTCAGGTCATGATCCCAGCGTCCTGGGATCGAGTCCCACATCGGGCTCCTTGCTCGGCAGGGAGCCTGCTTCTCCCTCTGCCTCTGCCTCCCTCTCTGTCTGCCTGTGCTCGCTCTCTCTCTAACTAATGAATAAATAAAATCTTAAAAAAAAAAAAAATTTTTTTTAATAAATAAATAAATAAATGTCAGTGCATTAGCAAAGAACATGTGGCCCCAGAAGACCCTGGCTTTCAGCCCTGACACTGACTCCATTTGTGAGGTCTCTGGGCCTCAGACCTCAGAGCTGAGCACTCACTCCCACTGGGGCACAGCCATCAGCAAGCGCATCCTGCGGAGGGAGGGCTGCCGAGACTTGGGCTGTACAGGTGTGGTGGTGGTCATACTCACTGGTCCGCTGCTGCTTCCGTTTCATGTCCTCCTCCTGCTTGTGGTCTGCTGCTTCAGCGTCAAAGTCATAGTAGGTGTCCTTGGGCAGTTTCCACTCATTGTTCCTGTCCATGAGGTCTGAGGTTCGGCAGGTAAGGTCAGCGCTGAACTTCTCAATGTCAATCTTCATGATTCGGCAGTGAACAGTCATTCCCACCTAGATCCACAGAACATTTGAGCTGGAAGGGACAAAGATGATCTAGCCCGATGCCCCATTTTACATGTGAGAAAACCAAAGCCAGGTAGAAAGATGGGAGAGTGACTTGTCCAAAGCGAGCCAGCTAGCAAACAACCGATCAGGAGTTCAGTGCTGAGTCTGGTTTACAGACTACAGGCCATGCCCTGCACAGATGCCTATCGCTCTAGGCAGGAGAAGCAACTAGGGCTTATTGTGTCTACCTCGACACTGGCTAGTCCCTTCTCCCATAAAGTTACTTAATTACTGCTTCTGGGGTGCCATCAAAGCCTGGCTGCCCTTTTTGGACGGGAGGCAAAGTAAGAGCTTTCTGTTCTTTCCTTGATTTGTCTTTCTGTCTAAACAGCAGCACAAGCCAATCACACGGCATGACTCTCCTTTCGAAAATCTCCCTAGCTTCCATTTTCCGGAAGATCTTTCCCCAGCCTCCCTATCTCCACACTTCTTGGGCGTTCTTGACACTCTGAACCAGAGAATTTGGCAGATCTGGTACCAGCTGTGTTGCCAACTAACTGGGTGATCCTGGAAAAGACACTCCAATTTCTCCCAAAATAGAAGGTCCTATTTTCCCTCCCCATCACGTGAGATTAAAGACAACGTATGTAAATGTCAAGTGCTGGTATCTAGTGGGTGCATAATAAATGGCAGCTGGCAAGAGAATACTAGAACAGAAAGAGAGCATAGCCTTTCTGTTTCACAGCATGGAACTCTGGGCCCTGCTTCCTGCCTGCAGACTCAAACACAGCTTCCCACACAGGAAGAGAGAGTCCTCTCTGAAGGGCTGGCAACCCAGTGAGATCTCACAAAGACAGTGAACAAAAGCTACTACTCATTCACATGCTTCTCACCCTGGCTTCTTTCAACTAGTTATAAATCGTCCTGACACTCTCTCCCTACCGGCAGCCAGTGGGAACAGAGCCTTACTTCTGGGGGGCACAGCCCAAAGTTCCGGAGCACCCAATTTGGGTGGCTGAAAGCCCTACTAGATGCCTTAGTCCGGTTGTTCATCTACCTTCACTCGCTCCTCTGGCCGCTTTACCACTTTGTCACTGAGGAATTTGGTGGGGATGAAGCCGGTGACACCATTGTCTAGCCGTGTTTTGACGCCAATGGCCTGGCCGGGGCATGAACCGCTGTCAAAGTGGTTCCAGACCTGAAAAGTACATCAGGAGAGGAGCTTGGTCATTAAGATTCTGGAGATCACGCGTTCAAAAAAGAGCTGCTGGGCACTGCAATTTATCTGCCATAACACCTGGCAATGTGGTCTGAAAACACAATGACTCAGCCACCCACCAACACAGATTATGAACATCCCTAATGTTCCTTGACTCATAACTGATGTCAGTGGCTGGCACCACCAGCCATCAGAGCAATCCTTCATGTTAATCGAATCTGTACGTCCCTCTAGCTACAACTGAGGTCCCTTCTCCCACGTTGTTCTGACACAAGAACTATACATGCCAGTCTCCACAGAACAACCCATTTCAGTGACCCAGGCGCCCCCTGGCTTTCTTATAACCCAGGTAAATCCCACAGCTTCTTTTATTAGGTCAAGTACAGAAATTGTCTCTTTCATAGACTGCCTGATAACATCTGAAGACTCAGAAAAAGCGTTCAGGATGGCTTTAGTTAACTTCTGATCATCAGAAAGGGAGATAATGTTTATTTTTTAATTTAATTTTTATTTTTTTAAAAGATTTTTTATTTATTCATTTGACAGAGATGCCTGTCTCTGTCAAGGGAAGATAATGTTTAGAAGGGAGATAATGTTTAGAAGAAAGTATGACAAATTAAAATGTGTGTGGAAAACGGAAAAATTCAACAGAGCCCAGAGATACCTTCTAATTAGCATGTATGGGGATACTGTGCCTCCCCTGTAAGTAAGAAATGCACGTCTTTGTATCTTCAATCTGGTTGAGTTAGTTAGATCCCCAGAGAATGGGAAACTCTGGTTAAAGGCTAAGCCAGAATAGAAGGAAGCATAATTTCTGACCTGAATACCTAGGGACTTCACGTTAGACCTGTATGTGTTCTAGCTCTCTTCCCCCTCTTGTGTATTTGGTAAGAGCACCACCTAAAACAGCATGATTCTTGACTCCTTTCTAGGGCACAGAGAACATTCCATCAAGACCTCCAGTGACCACGCTAGCATGGCAGCACATACCTCACTGAGTTCGGGGAAATTGTCTTGCTGACAGAAGGGGCACTGCCAGAGCCCTGTCTCATCGTTGCGGATCGCCTGGTCGTAGCTCTCACCCTGGGGACGCCTGTGGGCAATGCCGGTGACATTGCAGATGATGAGCTTTCCTGTAGAAAGGGTGAGGCGGACAGGGAAGGAAAGAAGAGAATGGGGAACAAGCTAAGAGAACTGGAGGGGTGACTCCTTCCCACTGACATTTAGTGACAGAATGTCGGTCTTACAGCATCTCCACAGATTTCCCTCACATCCTTGAGAAGGGAAATCCTCCCCTGATTTGGTGATGGGGAAACATGAAGCCGCCATGAGTGACTCCCTCAAGATCCTGCAGCAGCAGGTTAAAGGCACAGTTTGACCCTGGACTCAGTTTTGACTTCTAGTCCAGGGCTTTACAGTTATAATCTTCTTTTTTTTTAAAGATTTATTTATTTGATAGAGATCACAAGTAGGCAGAGAGGCAGGCAGAGAGAGAGGGGGAAGCAGGCTCTCTGCTGAACAGAGAGCCCGATGTGGGGCTCGATCCCAGGACCCTGGGATCATGACCTGAGCTGAAGGCAGAGACTTTAACCCACTGAGCCACCCAGGAGCCCCTAGTTATAATTTTCTTACAGGGCCCCCTAGTCTTTTCTCCCTGCAGACCTGCCTCATTCTGTGGGAATCATGGCTTGGTCTGAACATACACAGTGAACACATCCCCCACCCTTATATATCCTCCTCCAACTGAAAACCAGGCCCAGAATTTACCAATGTAGAAGGTCTCTGGTGTTTCTTTGGTTAACATATTGAAGATTTCCTCTGTGTTGGGAGAGCGGTAGGCTGTCCGGAGGTCCTTATACCGGCAGCTCAGCTCTGCCCGGATGTCATACAAGGTGATGTGTTTGTCGCCATAGCCCTGTGGAAGAAGCCCATCAGGAAGAACCTTGCAACCATTCCCTAACTGGAGCCGCAGGGGCTTTCAAGAAAAGGAATAGGCCAGCTGGCCCCTGTCAGGGCTTCTCTTCTCTTCTTCTCCTTTAACACTTTTGACAAGGAGTTTTCAAGTTTTCTCTTAACCATGCAATGTTCTAGAATAAAAACGCTTCAGAGAACCCCAGTGTGTGAAACAGACACATGCAAAGCTGTGCTATTGGAGAGGAGGCGAGAAGGCCTAGAAGGAAACTTGACAACTGCCCCGAACCCCTGGTAATGGCTGTAGGAGTCTGAGACTTCCCTGGCTCCTTAATAAGCAGACTAAACACTTCCTTGAAAATTCCCGGTAGAGCCTGCTTGGGTAGGGAGAAGAGAGGATCGAGTCTCCCATGTCCATAGTATCAGAGGTTTTCTGGGGACTTGCTGCCCGAGTCTCCTCCCAACCAGGGGACTTGGGATGATTTCTGTGCCGGGCCTCTCTGCTGTCACCCACCTGCCTCTCCAGTTCTTCTGCAAAGGCATCAAGGTCCAGGTCCTTGAGTCGCTCCGGGTTTTCCAAGATCTCTTCAAGGGCTCCTGCAGGGTTGGCGTCCTCAGCTGATTCATCATATTCCAGAGCATCCACTGCCATCTTCCTGGCCCACTCATAGGTCTCAGGGTGGACTCGGGAACCATCAAGAACTTCAATGTATGAGTCAGTGCTGAAGGAAAGGCAGAAAAGGAGCCAGGATATAGAACGAGAAGCTTCTAGTAACAACCCAAATGTCCACCAATGGGGAACTGGTTAAATAAATTAGGGTACCTCCATACAATGGAATACTATACAGCCATTAAAAATAATGAGGTAGATCTATGTGTGCTGACATGGAAAGATGGCCATGATATACTGATACGTGAAAAATGCACTGCAAAACACTATGAACCATATGATCCCATTTTTGTAGTAAATGGGTAGTTAGTAAATGCATAGCAAAAATAAAATTTAGGAACGTTGTAGTATACACCAAATTATTATGGTAGTTATCTCTGGGGGGTGGGATTATGGGGGACTTCCACTTTCTGCATAATACTGCTATACATTGAATTTTATATTATGAACTTAAATAAGTGTTATAACAAGATAAAACAAGAAGGGGGAAAAAGACTTCTGACAATTTGCTGGCAGCTATTTTCCCCCATAAAGCCTTCCCAGGCTGGTCTTGCCCGTGCACTCACATGGACCTATGTTATTCGTGGAGTGTTACAGCAAAGCTGGGTGGAAAATGAAGTTTTAGAACTTGAAGCCTATTTCCCCACTGATTTCCATTACTGAATGAGGAGCTATGTGCCCGTGGAAAAGATCCTCCAAAGACTGAGTTGATAACTTCTGGAGAGGAAGAGGTCAATAGTGAAGTCCAAAGTCCAAGTGAATAGAACTTTCTCTCAATAACATCATCTCAAAACATACAGAATCTCTCTCCCCCTTCCTTATTTCATCATACCCCCACACTCCTTTTCCATTGCCCCTGTTATTCCCGCCCTCATCTAGCCATGGCAGATCATAACAGAACATGTTTGTGTTTACTGAACAAAGTATTGTGTTTCCTGTCCTTAATTTATAAAATAAGTTGGTATGTTTTTCTCACACAAAAAAAGCTTCACATAATTGAACCGATCTTTTCCATAGGTCAGAGGCTCTTGACTTAATAAAAGCTTCCTCACCTTTGCTTTAAAATATTTCTTAATTCAAATACCTTGGGCCCTTTGACAGCCCTAATTCCCTGAATCCCCAAAGTAAAGCCCAAGGGAATTCCTCCTGGCCCACCCAGGCAGAGGGTATCACCTGTCCCCCAGGGAGGCCGTGTCGATCTTGAGGAAGCCAGCACAATTCATGAAGACTTTGGGACCCATGTGGCACATGGTGACCAGCTGGGTCCGGCTCTCGAGCCTGGTGTTGTTTTGCTTCAGGATCTAGGGAAGAGGTGTGGAGTGAGCCAGAGCACCAGGCAGGCCTCACCCTCCCCACCTGCTTCCAGGTTTCTGGGAAACCCTCTGCGATGGGAACTCCGTCCCCGTGCCTCAGTATCTAACTGAGCACTATGCCACACTGTCCATTTAAAAGAAATTATTTTAGTAAACGATGTCACACCTGCCAAAAATAATACATAACTAATATATGGCTTAAAAGTTAATGATAAAATGGGGCGCCTGGCTGGCTCAGTTGGAAGGGCATACGATTCCTGATCTTGAGGTTGTGAATTCAAGTCCCACACTAGGCACAGAGATTCCTTATAAAAATTAATAATAATTTGGGACACCTGGGTGGCTCAGTTGGTTAAGCAGCTGCCTTCGGCTCAGGTCATGATCCCAGTGTCCTGGAATCGAGTCCCACATCGGGCTCCTTGCTCGGCAGGGAGCCTGCTTCTCCCTCTGCCTCTGCCTACCACTCTGTCTGCCTGTGCTCGCTCTCTCTCTCTCTATAACAAATAAATAAGTAAAATCTTTAAAAAAAAATTAATAATAATTTAAAAAAGTTAATGATAAAACCCACCACTCATCTTAAGAAAAAAAAAATACTACCAATATTTCTAAAGCTCCTTGCATACCACCCCCTTTAGCCTCTGAATGAAATCCCTTTTTTTCCCCACTGGAATAAACCACTATCCAGAGGCTGGTGTCTGGTACTCTTCTCACTTTCTTCCAACTGTTTTAAATCTTGGTTTATGGCTATCTTTCCCACAGTACAGTAGTGAAGAGCACAGCTATGGTCTCAAGTCTGACTTGGACTCTCACTAGCTGGATGACTCTGGACAAGTTTCTTGACTTCTCTGACCTTGGTCTTTTGTCAAATCATGCTGGCAGAGTGTAAAGGCTCAATGAAATGGGAACTTTTCTTATTTTCTGATTCAACCCCATCCTACCTTGAGGAGATGTGTCCCTTTTCGAGGTCCCAGGCCACAGACATATTGGATTAAGGCCTGGCTGTACGGGTGGGCGATGGCACGGTTGACATCGACCCCAACCTCATTGACTCGGTTGATAAATTCACAATACAAGGCGTTGAGCAGCTCCTCTTTCACCACGTGCTCCTGCAAACACAGAACAGGCAGGGGTAAGGTTCTTGTACCATTCTGCCCACTCAAGCTTGCCTGTCAAACCCTACTCACCTGCAAGGGATGAAACTTGAGACACAAGATGTCTTCATCAGAGCTGCACACCTGGGCAAATTCAATCAGAGGGTCCTGGATGCGCCGGGCCAAGGAGACAGCCTGTCTCAGTACTGGAGGGTAATCCCGGAACTCTGCCTAGAGTCAAATGAGGACCAGCAGGACCATTAAGTTCTCTCAGCTCTCAACAGCAAAAAGAAATCCAAAGTGTTCTGGCCTTAAGTCACTTTCTTGTCTCCTCAGGGGCCAATTTAATCTGCAGGGCTCCCTATCTGAGCCATGACTGGTGAAATGAAGCACACCTACATGGGTAAGTGAGTAAGCGCAGTCCTGTGCCCTTGATCACTTTCGTTTCCCTATTAAATTTCCCTGGGATTCACAGCTCTTACTTGTGCAGGTCCCAAGAATGGGGCTCCAGCATTACCTCCGATTTCTTGCTGTTCATATAGAGAATGGCCAACTCATTATCAACCAGCTCCACCCCAATAGAGGACAGCTGTTGGCCCTGGTCCAGTTCATGCACAATGCGCTTCACATCTTCAATCAACATCTGGGCGTCCCTGGAGGGAGGACGGGTGTTGGGTCAGGGCTCTTTCTGAATAGTTTATCAAGGACAGACAAGACTCAGGGCTGGGATGGGGGTAGGGTGGGGGAGGAAAGGACTCTGAAGACAAAGAGATACTCCCTGGGGATGGGAAATTTACCAATGGTCTACAGAGGCAGATGACAGATTCACTAAGAAGGGACGAGTGAATTTAAGCCAGGTCTAGTCTGATCCCCTGGTGCTGTACCTGTTTTCTCCTGCGACTGTCACCACATGAGGCTTTTTGTTCAGAAGAAATTTCTTTAGGGTTTCAATATCTTGAGCCTGGATTGAAATAAAATTAGAACTAAATGGCTGTGAAGATCAGGAGATTTTTAACAGCTTTCTCTCCCTAAGTAGCGACAAGACCTTGTAAGACCAAAGAACGGTAAGCTCCAAGTTAGACATGATGTACATACTGTCTAAGTGGAACACAAATCAAGGAGACTAAGGTCTCTGGTTTGAATGTCGTATATGCATTAACATTTCCTAAAGTTACTATACTTCTGGCTCATACTTGGTTGTGATCAAACACACTTGGGTTTTCCTTTTATTCCTTTTTAGTAGCTCTACACTCAACATAGGGCTTGAACTCACAACCCTGAGATCAAGAGTACCATGCTCCCCTGACTGATCCAAACATACTTGTTTTTTGCTAACGTAAACCACTGTTTGGTTGGCAGGACTATTCTAAACTCATTTCATGTTTTCTTTTAAAAATATGGTTGTTAGGGGAGCCTGGGTGGCTCAGTGGGTTAAAGCCTCTGTCTTCGGCTCAGTTCATGACCCCAGGGTCCTAGGATTGAGACCCGAATCGGGCTCCCTGCTCAGCAGGGTGCCTGCTTCTCTTCCTCTCTCTCTCTGCCTACTGGTAATCTCTGTCAAATAAATAAATAAATAAAGATATTTTTAAAAAAATGGTTGTTAATAGGGTGCCTAGGTGGGTCAGTTGGTTAAGCATCTGCCTTATGCTCAGGTCATGATCCCAGGTCCTGGGATTGAGCCCCACATCAGGCTCCTGCCCACTGGGGAGCCTAGTTCTCCCTCCCTCTCTCCCATGCTCACGCTCTATTTCTCTTGCTCTCTCAAATAAATAAAAAAAAGGTTAAAAATTACTTTAGAATGCAGCTCTCTCAGCAAAATGGAAAGAAACCATTAGGTTAAAAAAAAAATCAGAAACGTATACGTGAGATGAATTCGAATTCCCCTTTCCTTGGAAAAAAGACACTGAAAGGCTAAAGCTGGGAAAAGGTTGGCTTAATGCCTCACTGGCTTTCAGCTCCTGGAACAGGATGACCCAGATGCTGGTAAGAACAGAAGCCATAATGGCAGCTCCCAGAAGTACACAAGGCCGAGGACCTGGCCTCCAGCCAGAAGTAAATTCTGTACCAGGACTTGAGTGCCATCTACTGCTTATGGAAGTGTGGCTTCTCCTAGGACTCCAGGGTTCAGCAAACCGGTAGAGATAATCAGGGTCTTGCACAGACGTTGCATAGACCATGAACATGCAACCCCATGGAATTGTAAATGCACTTAAGATGTACACTTGGGGGGGTGCCTGGGTGGCTCAGTGGGTTAAGGCCTCTGCCTTCGCTCAGGTCATGATCTCAGGGTCCTGGGATCGAGCCCCGCATCGGGCTCTCTGCTTAGTGGGGAGCCTGCTTCCTCCTCTCTCTCTGCCTGTCTCTCTGCCTACTTGTGATCTGTCAAATAAATAAAAAATAAAATCTTAAAAAAAAAAAAAAA
>ML095444.1:0-18230 GCA_003697995.1 Taxidea taxus jeffersonii
AGGATGAGCATCAGCACCACGGGGTGTCCCCCTTTCGTCCCTCCCCCTCCCCAACTCTGCCAGTCATGGACCAGGGGACCGTGTGTGCACAGGCTACAGCCAGCTTGGTGTGGTACCTCCTCCCAGGCACAGCCTGTCCAGCGCTGGCTTCTTGCCCTGGGGCTTCCCTGCTGCCACGAGGCCATACTACATCCAAACTAGATGCCACCTAGAAGTGTGGGGGAGTAAACGGGAGCAGAAAAACCAACGCTTCCCCTTGTTGTCTTTCAGGACACAGCTCTCAGACACATTTTTAAAGACTCCTTGGAGGATTCTGGCAGGATGAGGGATTGCTTGCCCTCAGCAATGTTCAACCCAGTAACATAACCTTGTATCAATTTTCTCTCCTGCCCTGTCCCACTCTTCTGGTCCCCAGCTCCTGTTTCCTTTCGAATCATTTTCAGAAAAACCAAAACAAAACAAAAAGAAAACCTACCTACCTAGAAGTCTTTACCTGAGGCTCTGCCTTCAAGAGGACTCAGGGTAAGATCATACGCTATAGGAGTGGCTACAGTTGGGATTGTGGCGTTCAACAAAGACCCCGCCACTGGAGGTGAGTGCAATGGTGGTACTCCTGGCATGGACCAGCACCACAAAGACTGAGAGTGCCCCCTGTGGTGGCCTGGGGTGCCGTGAAGGCAGAGGGGGATGGATCAGGTTGTGTGGTGGCTCCGTCAAATAGCTGCAGGTCTTGAAAGAAGGAACTGGAAGGGTCAGGGCAACCAACTATCAAGCCAAGGTATTCTGTGACATCCAGAAAGGTTCCCAGGCCCCTGTTTAAGGAGACCTGCCTCACCTGTGGCCTAAGGGCAGACTGTGGAAAACCAGACCCAGGAACAAACTGCAACAGTGACAATACCACAAAAGGGACTCAAGGCACAACCCTCATAGGTCTCCTACGTGAAAATCCTAATGGGAAAAGAATGGGACCCTGAGCCCCACAGGGGGACGTGTAGGTGCCCAGCGAGGGAAGATTTTTCCTAAAACTTCCAAGGTGTCAAGAGAAGCTCCTCTCGCATTGTCAGAGGAACCAAACCTGACCTTAGAGAGGGTGCAAAGATCTTATCTGAAGCAGGCGCATTTCCACAGGACTCCTGCCCTTCCGGATATATGCCCCTGTCTCCCTTCATTCACTCCAGGCCAATCACCAGAGTCCAGTCATGCACAAGTACAGTGGGAAAACACAGCTCCTAGCAAGAGGCAAATAGCAAGGAAGAAACAGCTTACATACCGAAGGAATTGCACGGGAAAGACCTGGCCTATATAGAGCTTGCAGCATGCGTGGAAGGGGATTTTGAGGCAGTGAGAGTGGGATATAGAATTTACTGGCAGGGGAGCACTTTCTTGTGAATTAAGGATCAAGGTCTGGCAAGGACTCCTAGAGGCACTCCTGGCGTGCTAATGGTTTGGGGGCCTAGTGAATGACACAGTGGACGATGGTACAACTTTGGCAAAATATTGTGAATGGGACCCCAAGATTAGGGAGGTAGCAATGTTGGACCGGAAGGACTACGTGAGGCTGAGAACTGGTTACCTGACTGGTCTGCCCTCCTAGAAAGGCCTGGGCTCAAGCACCAGCCACCAACATGGCTACCAGCTCAATGAAGCTCCTTGCCTTGGCCTCTCTTTTCCCCACCTCAGTCTCCTCGTCCCTATTTTCTGCTCCCAAAGGTTGTGTCCCTCAGAAATTTCTTGTGCTGAGGCTAAGACAAGCTATTTCTGAGGAACAGAAATTATAAGCAAGCTAAGGAATCCTGAGACTGATTCTGGCCCTACCAGGGACTCCTATCACTGCCCAAACTAATGCATCCTACTATAGTGTCTAAGTGGGTTCTCAAGAGACAGGAAGTTTCTCCTTTCATCTTCTCCCTTCACCTGAATCAGTAAATGAAGATGGCACTTAAGGGGAAACAACTCCTTGAGACAGAACACTAACAGAGGGGCGCCTGGGTGGCTCAGCCGGTTAAAGCCTCTGCCTTCGGCTCAGGTCATGATCTCAGGGTCCTGGGATCAAGTCCCGCATCAGGCTCTCTGCTCAGTAGGGAGTCTGCTTCCTCCTTTCTCTCTGCCTGTTTCTCTGTCTACTTGTGATCTCTGTCAAACAAACAAATAAAAATCTTTAAAAAAAATAACACTAACACAAATTCAGCCACTGCCATCTCTCTGGCTCTGGGCCTACCAGAAGCCCCTCTGAGGACACCCTTCCCTGGGCGTGACTCCGCTTCTCATTTCCATTTCCCAGTGCACTGTTTTCCTCCATTGTCACTGTCTAGCCTCAGGACAACGGTGTTCCCTGGAGGGATCCGATCCCTTTCTGGGGAAATCAAAGAGCGGATCAGGAATTAGTCACTAAACTGTGTCACTTTAAATACAAGGAAGAAAGGAAGAAGGAGAGGAAAGGAGCTGGCAGGGGAGGGGAGTGGAGGGTGGGCAGGTGATAGTGAAGAGAAGGAGGGAGGGAGACGGGGGGGACAGTGCTGTAGTTGACAAGTTCTGACTTCTCATTTTATTTCATCATCACACTACATTTGCAAGTGTTCTCCTGTCACACAGATGAGGAGGCCAAGGCTTAGGGTCCCTGTTTGAAACAACCTTTTCTTAAGCTGACGGACAGCTAGGAGCTACAGGTTGGGCCCCAGCATAAGCAAGAGACAGGACTTGATCAAGAATGAGGGAAACCGATCAGACTGGATACACAGATGCCTGCAGGCTTCTGCCTTCTTTTTGCTAGGATTTATTTCGATAGACCAGTCTATCGGGAAACGTCATAGAACTGGAATGCAGGCAATTAGAATATTTTCATTTTCCCTCTATTTAACAAGTAATGGTGCTAAGCAACTGTATGTGAAGCAATGTCCAGGGAAGAGGACCCAAAGGCTAGAGGAGAAACTCCAACTTCACTGGACCCTGAGTTCTGACAGCACCAGGAGGAAGGGACCCCTGGACCAGGGTGGCCTTCAAGAATGGGAGTGGGTAGATAAGCAAGCCAGTTGTATTAACTAAAAAATGAACTTAATGACAACCCAGACCATAGGATCAGGCCTAAGTTTCTTGCAGATCTTCAATTGTTCTGCTTTGTGTCTGGAAGGCACAAAGCATGACACCACCTCCCTCTGCTTCCTTAAGATCTTTGGCATGAATATCCACCTAGGCCAATGAAATAGCAAATTTTCTTATTACACTCTATTCCTTTCTTGAGTTTCCTGCTGAAGTCATCGTAACACTCTGCCATCTCAGCATTCCCCTTCTAAACGAGTCCTTTGTAAACTGTACTTTCTCTACTCCCAGTATAACTAAGCTTCAAAGACCTGTAATACCTTGGAACTGAAAGGACCAATTTTTTAATTCAAGAAACAATTATATAGCATTTGCCTAAGCCACACACTGTTTAAACAGTTAAAATTATGAACTTCTTGGGGCACCTGGGTGGCTCAGTCAGTTAAAAGCATCTGCCTTGGGGCACCTGGGTGGCTCAGCGGGTTAAAGCCTCTGCCTTTGGCTCAGGTCATGATCTCAGGGTCCTGGGATTGGGCCCCGCATCGGGCTCTCTACTGGGTGGGGAGCCTGCTTCCTCCTCTCTCTGTGCCTGCCTGCCTCTCTGCCTGCTTGTGATCTCTCTCTGTCAAATAAAAAATTTAAAAAAATAATAAAAAAAATGCATCTGCCTTCAGTTCAGGTCATGATCTCAGAGTCCTGGGACCGAGCCCCGCATCAGGGTCCTTACTCAGGAGGGAGCCTGCTTCTCCCAATCCCTCTGCCTGCTGCTCCCCCTGCTTGTACGTGCTCTGTCAAGTAAATAGATAAAATCTTTTAAAAAATTATAAACTTCTTTAATATTCCTAACAATTCTATAAGTTAGATATTCTATAAGTACATTTAATATCCTCATTTTCTGGGAAAAGAAAACTGAGGCTTGAAAACAATGCAATAACTTGCTTCAGGTCACACAACTAGAAAGTGGCAGAGCCAGGATTTTAACCAGGCAACCTGGCTCCAAAGTCTGGGCTCTTAACCTTGGGGATCATTTAGCTCGTTCTCTTAATTTTACAGAAGAGGAGAAACTGAGACACGAAGCAGCTAAGTGTATTGTGCTGGGAGAAGGTAGAATATGATCTGGCATGTAGGTCTTCTGATTTCCAGATCAGCGCTTTTGTGTGCTATATCCTATGGCCAAGGTTCCAGCAGTAGTCACCCTAGCCTACGTTTCACTGGAGGTTCCCCGTGAGTTCTCCAACTGATCTGTAGGTTTACAACATGGCGCTGGAACTTCATGTCACCATTGGTATGTAGAAAACCATTTGGAATTGTGAGGATTTGCACATAGTCTAGTCCTTTGGGGCTTTAGAATCGGGTGATCCATGTTCTAGAGAGTCCTTAACTGTGAGACTGCAGCATGTTCCTTCACCTTTCTGGAAAGTCTGGCTGGTAAATGGGATGGAATGCTAAAAACTGTAAGAAGCAAATAGCTGCTGTTATTGCAATAATAATGGTGATCAGTCCTGCTAAAAGCATAATGTTTTAGCCATTATTCTACAGCATATGAAATGGTGAAAAGGATACAGACGCAGATGGTCATTGTCAAGGAGGGAGGGTCCGATGCTGAGTTACTACTGGGAATAGGGGGAGTTGTGGGTAAAAGTTAGAAAAGTAAACTATGTTCCTATTAACAGCTCTGATTAACAGTGTTGGGGGGGCAATATGTAAAGCTGTTCATAAGGGCAAAACCGGGGGTCCTATGCATACCTCTGCATGTCCCCTGAGCAGGGGATGCCTGTCACATCACAGGCAAACCTCTTGTAAAAATGATTGCATTTGGCATTTCAGCTGTTTTCTTAGCCATGCCTGTCACTGGAGATTGTGAGCCCTTTATCTCTATGCACAAAGCAAGTAGCATCGTTGGCACTCAGTAAACAGTGGCTGAAGACTGAATGCATGAATGACTTCTCAACCTGATTTAAATGCAATCAGTTTGCTTCCACTCAACAGTTCAGGACTCAGGTTGTTCCCAAAGAACAATATACTAAGTAGTGTCCCCCCCTTTCCACCACCCCACCCCAGGACTGTGTGTTGGGTAGGGTAATATTGGAGCAAGAGAGTCAGTGCACTTTTCAGAAGAGTGGAAAGACATATAGAGAGGGCTGGGAACTTTTTTAGACCCAATTTTTGAGAACCACTGACTGATAGTTCTCCAATATTTCATCAACCAGCCAACAAAGGGTGCCCATAACTCCCCATGCATCAGAATGTTTCCTATACACATTAAAAAATAAAAACATCAAATTAAAAAAAAATCTCAAGCCAACATTTTGTCTTGTTGGCACTTTAATCCCTAAGGAGACAGAGCTATATTTTTTGGGTTCAGAGATAATTTTAAGAAAGGAAATGTGGAGAAAAGGGAGGGAGACAGGGAGGATGCCAATTCATACATTCTTTAAGTGGATGCTTCAATATTGAGAATATGGAGAATTCTTTAATCGTAGGAATCAAGTGTAAACTTGGTAGATCTCCCACAGCACCTAGAACTGGCTAAGCACATGGCCAATATTCAGTAAAAATTGAATGGATGAATGGATAGATGGACAGAATATAATTCTCTATTGCTACCATTACCAACAGTCATCTGGAAACTAGCATAACTCTTGTCAGTATATCCAAATAACCAAGCATTTTCTTACCCATCAATTCTTTTTCTGGATTTTTCTTTGCATAGAACTGATATCTATATTCAGTTCTTTATTCAAGCATTCAGAAACGAAACAAAAAATGAAACCTGTCTCCCTCACTGTCCAACAGTAAAACCTCTATATGCATAAGTGTCTTCTCACACAAATCAAACAACGTAATGCAATGGTATTTTCATTGGGGTACTGTGTCTCCATCTGAGTAAGAGGTAATGTCAGTGATGAGGTTAAAGTCTAAGACTGATGTTCTGGTTTTTTTCTGTCATTTATTTGGCATTAGCTACCCTTTGCTTCAAACAAGAAACCAAAACATGCTAACGATAACCTAACATTCTCCCCTGCATTGGAGTGAGGGGTAATGTAAACTATTCCCAAGGAGTCATGTCATCTATCATAACTCTTTGTCCCAAATAATTCACTGCCATCCCTCCAGCGGTATCAAGTTGCTCAGGTCACCTTTACCTATGTCCGAACTCATTCTCTGAAACATTCCTTCCTTCTGTCCCTCCCATTTCTGTGTGGTTCTCTGTCTGCCTTCACTTTTGAATGATGAAGATTCCCAAGGCCAGATCATTCTTGGGCTGGGACTAGCCAATTCATGGGGAGACAGTCTCGGAGGAGGAGGAAAGGAAGAGCTATTAGGGAAGACACTTGGGGAAGACAGGGAGAGAGAACGATGCCAAGTGAATCATCAGAGGAAAAGGAAACATGGGAGAAGTAAAAGAGAAAATGTAGAAAGGACTCTTTCCCAGATCTCTTGCCCATTCCAGAACTTTCAGAAAAGAAATAGCTGAAGATGGGGAGAACGGGTTTGGGGAAAGTAACCCTATCTTCTATGGCAGGATTCATTTTGTTACTGAAGGGAAATAACCTATGAGAAGAGAGAGATAGAAAGAAACCAGGAGTAGGGTGGGCGAGACAAAGAGGAAGACATATGGGTAGGGGGGTGGGAGGAGGAGAGAACATGGTATGCAGTGGGAACACTGTTGGAAACATAAGAACCGCCCCCAGAAAGAAAATGCCAGCATCTCTGGGCAAAAATCTAAATTGTCAGCACATGCATCCTTGCTCTCAGAAATATACACTTTTTTTTCCCCCTTTCAGGATGATTTCCTGTTCCGACATCAGTAGAACACACTGAGAGACTAAGATCACTTCATTTCTCCCATCAAGCAGCGTTTCCAGGCCTGTTCTTTTTTTTATTTTTTTATTTTTTTTGTTTGTTTGTTTGTTTTTGACAGAGATCAAGTAGGCAGAGAGGCAGGCAGAGACAGTGAGAGGGGGAGCAGGCTCCCCGCTGAGCAGAGAGCCCCATGCGGGGCTCGATCCCAGGACCCTGAGATCATGACCTGAGCCGAAGGCAGAGGCTTTAACCCACTGAGCCACCCAGGTGCCCTCCAGGCCTGTTCTTCAGCATTCCTCACAAATGTGCTATCTCCATGCTTTAGACTAATCAACGCTGGGAGCCCATGGCAAGGAAGATTCAGGAGGAGCACATAGCTGCCCAGATTTCATAGAGATTCTGGTTTTAGGAAACGTGAGTGGAAGAAATCTGTCCCTGTTGGAAAAAAAAAAAATGATGAAGGAAAATACAACCTTCAATGTGTACACTTAATAAACACAGTTTCCTATTTAATTCTCTGTTGTTAATGTCAATATGAGCAGGGATAGTCCAGAAAACAAACAAACAAACAAACAAACATAACTAACAATGAGCACTTCTTTGTATCAGGCCTCTGCTAAAAACCTTGCATTCATTCTCATTTGGCATGAAAATAACAGGTAGCCTTTAGTGTTACCTCTGTTAATACAGCTGAAGAGGCTCAGAGGGTTTAAGTAACTTGGCCAAAGCCACTAAGCAAACAGGTCTAGGGGCCAGGATACCAAGAAACCCATCTGGCTTCTGATATTGTGCAAAGGGCCCTAATTTCATTTTACCAACAGTGAGTACTAAGTGACTTCCCCACCAACATTTTCTTATACCTGGTAATAAGAGAGAATACTTAAATCCTTTCCCTTCCATTTAATTCTTTCCTTACACTGTTTAAAAAATAATATAGTGATAAAAGAAATTAGGCAATGGACCTGAATTTTTTTAAAAAAGAATCAATCTCCAATTAGTGGTAGTTTATGGTAACAAAGAGGAAATAAAAGATATGTATAGTCCACAAATGTCTGCCCTCTCTGCACATTTGACACTACTCACCCCTTTTCTTAAAAGTCATTTCTTTGGACTTCAATAATCTGCCCCTTACAGAGCTGAACACAATCCTCCCTCTACCTCCACCAGGCCTGTGACCTTTGCTGAATTTTCTGCCTCCTCCTTCCTTCCAACTGTTCTGGGTGGCTCAGTAGGAATCTCAGTTTACTTTCTCTATATACTCCTCTCCTGAGAGAATTGATCTTTTCTCAGCTGGCCATTGATGGTTGTATCAACACTACGCTGATGAATTTCAAAGCTATAACTTCACATTCCAGACTGTGTAGCTATAGGCACTTCAAGATATCCCCACTAACATGGCCAGCCCTCAGCTCAGAATTTAACACATCTTCTGTGAAAAACGGGTTCCCACTTCAACTGATCAATTTCCATTGATCCATCACCATCCTTTCAACCTCAAAACTGAAAAGCCAACTCCGATATCGCATCTCCTGTATTATTTCTATATGGGATACTACCAGATCCTAAACAAGTGAACTTCAACAACATTCTGGCCCTTTCACCTTGCATTTGGTATAAGTCTGACTTGTCTCCTCACCTTTGGGTCACTTTTCCCATTCCTTCATATAGTCATACAAGATTAATCTTAAAATAACCACATAATCAAGTTTTTCCTAAGGTTACCTCCCAGTATAAGGTTAAATGACATTAATCTAACTTTCAGGGTTTTCCATGACTTACCAGTTAGTAGTGACCCTCATTCAGCCCAAGCCAGGGATTCGAGAACTAAATAGGTTGTTTCATAGAAGAGTCTAAACAGACAGATATGCCAGCGGTGTCTAATTCAAATCCTTTACAAAAATATAACACAGAATAACTAAAAGTTGATGTAATCCTACTTTTTGCTGATGCATGCTCTTTATCATACTATTTTTTGTTTTTGAGGAGATGCAGACGAGTAAATGACTTGATGAAGGTCACATACAAGGTGCCAACTCCCAATATGGTACTTTTTCCTACTACAGCATGTTGTCTTTCAAAAAACCAACTCTGTTCCACTGCTACCCCCACACTTGTTCCCTATTACTTGTCTATGATTCCATGCAGGTTAAGTTGATCCCAATATAACCTTCACATGAACATTCAGTGTCAAGTGTCAGGTCCAAATCTCTGTTCATGCTATCATTCCCAACTAGAGGAATGTTACCTCACTTGGGCCTCTACATTCTACATTTCTCAAAGGCTAAGTCAAGTTCCACTGCCTCCAAATCCTCCACAATGTTTCAAGGCTGCAACTTCAGCCTACACAGACAACAGTCCTTGACTATAGTATATCAATTGTACTATATATTTGAGGCATTTCATCATATTCTGTCTTGTACTTTCATTCAACATTTTTGTGTGTGCAGACTTTGCTTCAACTAAATTTAAAATCTGAAAAGAATCAGAACATGTCTTTTCTGTTGTGTTGTCCTTCACAATAGTACACCTATGTGCACAGAGTAGGTACTGTACTATTTGTTGAAAATATAAGGAATCTAAGAATAGAACTTGAAATGAAGTCTTTAATAGATAATCCAAAGCCCCAGAGGAAATCGAGTGTATAGATAATCCAAGCCTTAATTTTAAAATTAGCTTAAGTGAATTTGCTCATTCAACGAATATTTAATGAGTATCTGCTCTGAGCCAGTTAAAGTGCCAAGCATTAAAATGCAGTGGTGTGGGAGACCAATGCATTGCTGCCAACATGGAGCTAATAGTCTAGTCTGAGGAAGACACAAACATTAAGAAATCGTGTGTGTGTGTGTGTGTGTGTGTGAGAGAGAGAGAGAGAGAGATTGATTTAACTAGGGCTTTAGGGGAAATGGGGGAAATCTGAAATATATTTTACCATAGAACCAGTAAGATTAGAAAATTGGTTAGATTAAGGGGTGAGGGAAAGGAAAGAAGTAAAGATGACTTGCAAATTTCTAACACATGCAACTGGAAGAATGCACGTGTCATTCCCCTGAGATGGAGCAAAGTAGTGGAGGGCAGAGTTGACGTGGTTATACCACAAAAATTCAACTCTGGCAAGGGAGCAATTCCATTAGTAGAGCCCTATCAAATAAGAAAAGCTGACAAGAAGTGGTTTGAGGCCCATATCCTGACCTTGACCTCATTCATCCTTAGGCAGGTTTCTTAAAACGTAAATGCTCTAACAAAAATTAGGCCTGAGAAGAGAAGAGGCAGATTCAAGAAACTCAGACAGCCCAGAATTGGATAACTAGACTGTGAATACATGCAGGCTAGTGTCTGCTGAGGCAGGAAGAAGAGAAAATAAATCTTTTCAATCAAAGAAAATCAAATCTGGCCCATTTACTTTTCTTTATCAAGTGAATCAAAAGCTTGGCTGAACAAAAAACTAAAACTAATCTGAAAAAGGACTGCTCCCAGTATTTTGTGGATCTATGCAAAAGGCAGGCTAAAACAGAGGCCCTTACCCTCCATTCCCATTCTAGTGCAGTTAGCTGATGGAGAACAGTGTGCTGGGGATGAAGCCAAGGTTCTGGATTCAAAACCTATTCAAGCTACTTCATTGACCATAAGGTTGGAAGGAAACACAGAAGTTTAATACCTCATAAAATCAAAGAATCAAAGGACTAGAGAATCACAGGGAACATAGATAGGGCTCAGCTCTTCCAAATTCTTTCCAAGCAAGCACCTCTCTTAAGACCTTATTTTACAAATGAGAGAACCATAGTCTGTAAATGTAAAATGACTTGTAACAGCTAATTAGTAGCAAAGCTGGGAACAGAACCATGTTCACCTGCCTCCCAGCAGATTATCCCCTCCACTATATGGACCACGTTGTCTGGATGGGAAAGAGAAGGTTTTGCCTAGAAAAGTCATGCCTTTTGGAAAGTTAATATGAGATCAGGTTTTGAAATCAGTAATTTGCTATCCAGGGAGGAGGACTGCTATGCTAAATTTCAATTTGGCTAAGAGAAATCCCCACAGGTCCTTAATCACATGAGCAAAAGGATCCAAATGATATTTGAAAATTATAATCCGATAGTGGATAAAATAATTTGTGTGATGTTAAATGGACACAGAGCAGTTTGTTCTAGGAATCCAGGCACAAGTCAGTAAGGACAGTGACTATGGAAGCAGAGGAAAGACTGGCATAACTTAGAGGCCATGCAGGAGTTACTGGGTTTTGACTGATGGCATATAGAAAAGGAGCAAAGGGCAGGGAGTAATCATGTCCAAGGATGTCACTGATTATAGGGCAAAAGACCACATGACCCCTCTCTGCACATAAAGCAGAGGTTGAAAACTAGTTTAGAGCGCATGTTTTACTGCCAATGAATCAGAAAACTCCCCTTCACACATAAGGACAGCATACTTAATTTTTGAAATGAATAATCACTTTTCACTCCCCATGCATAAGCCCCACCTTCCATCTTTATTGATTCATTCACATTTTCATTCAATAAAACATGTATGAGTCTTCTGTAAAAGGAGTCCTGGGGTAGCTACAAAAGACAATCCCAGCCTTAGACACTCCCAGACATACTTTTAATTTGAACTGCTTTGCACATCTAAGTGTTAAAATAGAGGTATGGACACTGGGCTTTTGGAGTGCAAAGAAAGGAATGACTAATTCTGTCTAGAATTGTTAAAGAAGGCATCATGATGAGGAGATGATACTTGAGTCAGATCTTAAAGGACATTCACGTATTCACCAGGGGAACTCAAAGAGGAATGTTAGTGAGAACATTGGTTAGTGAGAACAAACCATGCAGATATATGAAGTAGTAAAAAACTGGTCACATTTAGAGAATAGCCAGTCACGTGGTCCAGTCATTGAAAGTTGCCAGATCCCAAAAAGTGTACATTGAGGCACAGTGGGGAGATGGAAGAGGGATGCAGATAAGCCCAATCATGAATGTTGGACCCAGATATTCAAGAGTCTTATGGCTTGCTAGGGAATATACAGCCCATCCAATGTATAAAAAGGAACCACCAGAGATTTATGGAAAAGTGAGCCTTCTGCTCTAGATATCCAATTCATTATTTACAGCATACTAAAACTTATGTAGTTCAGTAAGTCATGGGCTACTTCTTCCTCATCCCCATCTTGATTTGAGAAAGTCTATGCTAGGCACTTTCAGGTCTTCAATGACAACGTCTCCATCCAACAAAACAAAACAAAACAAAACAAAAACAAAAAACACAGATGCCCAGGTGATGGGCTTTTCGTCATCCAATGCAACTACCAGCCATCCCCTTCCTGGAGGGCACTTAGTGGGGCTTTTGTCATGCTTTTGGAATTGAAGTCTGATCAGGCCCTTGTTCTTCCTCCTTGGTAAAGGAAAGCCCAATATACTGGAGAAATTTTGAGCACACACCCCTCCTTAGCCCTGAATTAAATTCACAAAAGCAGGGTTTTCATTTTCTTATCAAAGCACAACGCTATGTTAGGCAGACCACTCTCCTCCTGTAACACTGCTCCTCCTTCCACAGCATCTTCCCTCTGTCAGGGTGGACCCTCCCTCCCCCACATGTTCTGGGGCTCTGACCAGGGTCCCCGGCACCTAGGCATTCTGGAATCACGCCCTGCTCTTATTCATTTCTGAAGTATCTCCTTCCCCTCAGATAGGTCCTGTTCCTTCTTTCTGTCTCCTGTCAATTGCTTTTTTTTTATAGACACATTTCCCTGCTGCTTACTAATAACCAGAGTGACTGATTCGACAGCTGGTACAACCAAGTGTGGAGAAGTAGGATCCTTTCCCAGGGCTCAGAAGGAATGGAAGAGAGAGGCATTTGGGGGGCAGGTAAGCTCACAATGTGAAGCACGTGTCACTGCCAGGGCTGACGGACTTAACACGTGTGTCCTTTACACAGGACCCAAAAGATTTCAAAGGCTGAATCAAATGCTGCACTTGCTTTCTCTTTTCCCACTTTCCAATTTTACCTTTGCAATGGAAAAAGAAATATTATCTCAGTCTTCCTGAAAACACTGAGATATGAACTATCATTTCCCACAGAAAAGTGGGGGGGAACCCCCACCAGGCAACCACTCAACTCTGGGCTGTCCCCTTGGCTCCTCCAGGAGATACATGGATTTTCTAGGTCACCCCTCTGACTTAACACAGAAGCATGGTGGGCAGCACAGCAAGGTCCTCTGGGGAGATTAACCACCATGCCGTTCTCCACTTCTCCATGCTGCTGGGTTCTTAAGACTACACCAAACAGCTGGGATGAAATGAAGTTGATGTCACTTGAGGCAAGATGGAAACAATGCCAGGAAGGAAAAGGAAATCCCTGTAAAGAGAAGGGATGCTAAGAACGTCCGTGGCACCCAGGCACTAAGATTCACAGCTCCAGAACTTTCTGAGGACTGCAGTGGAATAGTGTTAACTCCTTCCGTCCACCCTTCACCTCCCATGCAAACCCAGTATGGTCTGGTGTACCCCTGCTAGGAAATCTGGAAAAACCTCTATATGCCTGGAAACAAACAGCTACACACATAATCCTACTTATGGCACCAGTCATTGGGCATGTACAAAATAAAGACTTGACTGCCTGCATGAGACATTTTCAATTCAACCTTGAGGAGCCAGCTCAATATTAGAACGTTCCTGGTTGAGACCCAAAGAGGGAAAATGCACTCTGGAGCAATTAATAAATGTTTCTTATAAGTCTTTCATTCCTCCCTCATGTTATGCTATTGGTGAAGAGACGACAGAAAGCTCCACAGAACAGCTCAGATCTGGAATCTGGAGTTCAGGGAAGAACAAGTGTTTGGGACTCATTCCCTCCCGCTCGTTCAAGGAAATCCAAGTCTGATGGCCTTAAGGACAGGAAGCAAAATGCCGCCTGTTCAGCCAGGCACCTTCGTGATAAGTGGGGGAGAGATGGCTGGGTAGGTAGAAGCCAGGGGTTAAAGGCAATGAGAACAGTCACCTAATCATTGCCTACTTGGTGACTGTGTCTAGAGACAGTCATGGTTCTCTCTTACAAATCACAAAGGGCTTTAACAACAATAGGTGGTATTTCTCTTCTTTCTTTGGACAAACATAAAGTCTCCTATGCCATGCAAAGTCTTTAGTCAGAGAGATGGCATTGCTCTGTTATACAAAATGGTGTCCTTCCTTAATACAATTCCAAAGCTATACCGTGGCCTCCCTCTGTTGCTTGTTCACAGCAGTCAAAACCCCAACAATGCCACACATTATGAGACCACCTGCAACCTCCTGCCAGACCATTATCAAGGCCAATTCAATTGGTCCCCATGAAGGAGGGCTGTCCCCAGCTCCAGGGAAGGGTGAAGAGATTGGGGTGGCCCACCATTTCCTTTCTCACCTTGGCCCTCATCCTGTGTCTTCCTCATTCTAAATAGTTTTCCCTTTGATTTCATTCTGTGGCACTTTAGGGAGCAATTCCATTAAATGGAATAACAGCATAGTAATACAAAGAACATCATTTTCTAGTGCTAATAACTTCCATTTGAAAACCACTTGTACACTCCAAAATTTAGCAACGCATAAATTTCTCAAGACCAGCAGGCATCAAATTCGAAGCTTTAAAGTTCCGTTTCTTTGGGGTTTGTAATCAAACTATGTACAGAAGAACTGGAACGCCATTTAAAGTCAGATTTGGTTGACGCTCATGCTGCTAGCTTTACTGGCGGGAACTTGCCTCTCTTCATAAAATAGACACACGGGGCATTAGCCAAAGGACCAACAACCATATCAGGAAATCATGACCACCTGTAAGGGGATCATCACTGATGAGATGTCCAAATCCTCTACCCTTCTCAGAACTTGACTTTCACAGCACTAATAGGGAATCCCAATTTTTAGACTGGTCATCAGGAAAGAATGAAAGAAAGGATGCTTTTATTAGCGCCAAGTTCAAAGTTATGCAAAACTATCACTGCCTTTCACCCCATTCTGGTCATTGGGGCCACAAAAAGGACCATGAAGTTGAGAACAGCCATTTGCAACCCTGGCTGCCCTTTAGAATCAACTTAGGAGCTCTTAAAAGATGGTCATTCCCAGGGCCCCTACTCCCTTCCCATCCAACTAAGTCAGAATTTTGCAGGGTGGGTCCTTGAGATCTGTACAGTTTCTTAAAGCTCCCCAGGAAATTCTAACCCCAAAGGGTGAGGACTGAGATGTACTGACATAGGGAACTCAAAAACTCAAAACACAGGGAACTTAAGACAGCATGGGAGCAAGTCAGCACATTAACACATTCCTGAGCTTGTTGGATCAGTTAGACATCTCAGAAGGCTCCTTTAGCTGAAAGAGGAAAATGTTAACTCCTGATGATCACAGCAAACATACTTTATTTGAATTACCTCATTTGTCATCACTACCTCTCCCACCAGCTTCCCCACTGCTGCAGAGCATGTGTGGGATGCAGATCTTGGTTCCCCTACAAGACACTGAACGCCTGGACCGCACCCCACAGTTCTGAGCACATGGGAGGTGCCAACCGGTTTGTCACTTGTCGCCGATTAGAAAATTTTTGCAAAGAGCTGACCACAGGGAGGATGTTTCAGAACACGCAAGTGTTCAACTTGTCTAGTGTGGATTAATCCGGGAACTGGGCTGCGTGACCCGGGAAGGAAGCACTTCCCTGAGGATGGAGCCACTAGAGGCCGCTCTGAGCCAGACCCTGGCTAACCGGTATTCTGAAGTTCAAGCACATCCACAGGAGAGGAAGCCTGCTTGTAGCACTGGGAGTCATGGCAACACGGGGGTTCCTATTTTTAAACTTGTAGGTGAGCCAACGCTCAGAGTGCGTGTGGGTACCTGTGGGGAAGGGGACTCTGGTATATTTCAAAAGACTCTTCTTTGCAGGTTTTGAGCTTTCGGGTGGCTAATCATGTGTGACTATAAGATCAAAGAATTACACTAGAATCCGCTCTATTAAAATGGTTCTTTTCTCCTCTTTAACTCCATTAACTTGTTCTCTATTGGAAGGGATCCTTGATGGCCTTGTGTCCAGAGGTACTGGGAAAATCCCGATACTTTTAACCACAATATTCGGAAATTCTGATCTTCATTTCTTAGGCTTGTTCTGTTAGCCTCTTGGGCAAGTCATGTTATGTTATAAGAAAAATAGGCCCTGGTCAGCTAATTAAAAGAACTTTCTTGGGATGCCCCATTCCTTATGGGGAAAATGAAATGGAGGCTGTATATTGTCTGTATATCGACCATCTCACAAAGGGTTCGGCACATTCATAACAAATGTGTCACTAAGTCAGTCATCAGTGAACGTAACAGTTCGAGGCACAGAGGATTGGCCCCCAGACATCACATTTCTTTCACTCCTGATAGGATCATTTGTACTTTTCTCCAATCGCTGGCCAAGTTTCAGCCTTAAACAAATATGAACTTATCCCACCTGTCAAAAATGAATAGTGGCCCTGGAGGACATTTGTAAATCATGACAGAGGCCAAGGTCTTGTTTTGTTTTATTACATATCCTTGACAGTATTTCCAATGGGTCTGTCACCTCCAGGAATATCTGCAGATTTTAGAACAGAAAGCTGGCTCCCACTTCCATTCCAAGGACTCTCAGGTCCACAAAGACTACAAGTTCTTGTTGTCCCAGAAAGGGCCTAAAGGACTTTGGAATATACAGGAAGAAGAAAAAAAATATATATATATATATATTATATGATATATATATCCTTTCCAATCCTTTCCAATCAGAAAAGGCAGGCAGGAGCAAGATCACAGCAAGGCCGGTAAACAGAACCACGACATGCTTTGGGACAGGGAGAGAAACAGGGCTCAGACCAGGACATCCCTAGTGTGTAGACACTGATTTCTGTTTTTGGACTGATTCTGAATTTATCCTGACCTCAGGACAGGAATTCCACAGAGGCCAAGAAAGGAAACGTGTTAGTACAAAACCACCCTGTGCCTCAGGTTAATGATGTGTTCACGTGTGTCCCAGTCCTAACTGACTCTGCTCAGCAGTGAGACGGCCCTCAGAATGGACCCTCAAATGGACAACGTAGGGCAAAGTACACCTGAAATCCATAAAGACTTGGGTCTGAAACCCAAGTAAAGTAGGCAAGTGACTTAACCTTTTGGGATCTCAGTTTCTTTCTCTGAAAAATAGAAGTAATAATGCCTCCATACAGTACTTTTAAGATTAAATGAGGCCTTATACAGCACTTGGCACGTAGTACTCACTCAATAACCTTTTTTAAAGTAAATTTTCTAAATTGCTGAAGCTTAGTATTTCTAAGTACCAAGCTTTTTCTTGATTATAAGAAGCCTTTTAAATGGAAAATTTTAGAAAGATATTATAGAGTTCTCTGACTTCTTAAACCAAAGATAATCAATATAATTTAAGCTCTTAATAATGACCTAACAATGACTAGGCTATTCTTTCTACAGGGATGTTTTAAAGGGGATATATGCTTCCTGGGGAGTATAGGGCCGTTTGCCCCAGATAGTCTTAGACAGGGGCTCCTTTCAAGGTCTCCTGCTCGGTTTTTCTAATATCTTAAGCACCTCACCATTCTGTGAGTTCTTTCTTAATGCTCTCAGTTGCCCTGCCTGATTCCCATCATGTTCATCGTTTCTAAGCTATAAGATCTGGGAAATCGGAGAAGCAAGCATCTCTGATATGACAGGTCACCTACCAAAGATAGGTCCCTGACCATCTCTGATTTTTAACTGGGCCTCTTACTGCCCAGGTCAAAACCTAAACTTGTCCGCTTCCCTTGTAGCTAGCCGTGACCACTGACTGATTTCTGACCATGAGCTCTAAGCAAAGTATGGGACTTCTGGGTAACCTCCTTAGATGAGATCGGCCTCCTTCCTAACTTTCACCTGCTGCTTGAAACTGGAATTTGGCAGCGGTATGGGCATGGGGATGAAGGTCAGATCCTATAAAGGGAAAAACAAAAAGCTAGCAGGAATCTGGGTCCTGACAATCATGCAGCTACGGACAGGTCACCTAATTATGCTGATGTATACTTTTTTTTTAATGTTGAGTTAGCCAACATATAGTACAACATTAGATTTTGATGTAGCATTTGATGATTCTTTAGTCGTGTATATATGTTTACATATCCTGTTTAAACTGGGATACTGACCCTGCAGGCCATAGCTAACACAACTGCCCCACAAGCTTCTTAAGGTTACATATAAAATTAGAGTAAATGAACTCTAAGTTAAAATAAACATTTCCTTTAGGACAAGAATTTGTACCAGTGATTTAGAGTCCAAAGCCCTTTGCTGCTTTCCTCATAGTTCTGGGTTATGCCCTAGATACATCAGGTTGTTACGTATATCACCTGTGCTCTCCCAGGTAAAAGTGGGTAAGTCTGT
>ML095444.1:23230-33703 GCA_003697995.1 Taxidea taxus jeffersonii
GCTGACCAGCCCGCTCCTTCCAAATCCTCATCAGCCACATGGGGCCCCGGAGAACTCTTTCCAGGAGAGGGCCGCCTATATATTCCTAACAGCTCCGCTGGAGAGAGGCAAGAGAAAGCCTCAATCCGTTATGTGTTTGAGATGGGTGAGGTCATCCATAGAGGCAAAAGCCATGGAACTCTCTCTGCTCTCCAGATGCTCACAGGAGGCTGACCTTGGCCGGCTATAGTCCAGCCTTCACTCAGGCTTCCAGCCCGTGTCTGTAACCATAAATGACAGCGCTCGAGCTTCCTGGCAACTCGCCTCCAACCTTACCTCCACCCAGCCAGCCTTTATTCTCTGGTGGGAAGAGAGAGCAGATGGAGGCAGGACTCCCACTCGATCCCTAAATAACGCCAGCTTCAATTCCCATTAACTGTGAATTTGCACCCTTGTCTGGGTAAGAACCAAGGGAGCAAGAATCATAGGGCTACGACCAGACCCGGGCAAAGGTTAACAGGACAGGCCCGGCTGCCGGCCAGCCCTGCTGAGGACACGGTCAAGCAGGGTGCACGCTCTCTGAAGAGTGCCGCTCCTGCCATCAGGACACCTGGGTCCCCAAACCCCCTACCCACCTCTAACAGGTCAGTAACCACCCTGAGACTCTGACCCCACATTTGTACCATCACTCATCCTCCCACTGTCTATTCCATGAGAATACATGTATTGAATGTGTTGGATTAGACCCTCAGCCAAGGACTCTTCTGATTTTGATTTTCAGGATGGGGGTATCCTTTAAGTTTGGCTAATGCACAGCAGAGTGAGGGGCTGAAACCAGATGCCTGAGGCACCACCTAAGCTGGGCGGCCCTGTACCTCAAGTCTCTTAAAAACAAAATGGGGCAGTGATTCCCATCTTCATTCATGCTTTTATCTGCCAAATATTTATCAAGTGCCATCAGGCACTTGCTGGGAACACAGAGGTTAAAAAAAAAAACAAAAGAAAAATCCTGTTCTCCTGAAGTCTGAATTCAACTAAGAGGAAGAAGACAACAAAAATACTTAAGAATAAAATGTACATGGTAGGTCAAGTGAGGGCTACCAAGAGAAATGAAGCAAAAGATGGGGGTAGTGAGTTCTCGGGAGGGGGGGCATCCAAGTTGTCCTGCTAAGAGAGTGATCAAGAACGTCTCCCAAAGATCTGTGCATGGGTCAGGACTTTTGCAAGGATCATCTTCAGTGACTGCATGATGCCCAGTGTGCCCTATGGAGTCAGAAAGACAACCAATGATGGACTTCCCAACCTCTGCAGGCTGGCTGCTTCTCAGCACAGACTTTACGACTCTATTCTTAACCCTCACCATTGCCACCAAGGCCCGTGTCCTTCCTGAGGCAGAATCTGCTGTTCTCCACTGACAGCCACTGCTATACTCTGCTCTCACTTCCGTCCTCTTCAAGACCATTCTGTTCCTTCCCACAGACAACGGACCACCTGTGTCTTCACTCCCAGCACATGTGCGCATCGCCTCCCACCTCAAACTTGCCCCCCCATGAGATAGAAGTCTTTTCCCGTTCACTCCTTCTTTATCTCCTCCAACTGAAAATAGCTCTGTGTTTGTTTTTTAAGAAGGAAGAAGTAGTAGAAGAGCAGGGAGGAAGAGGAGGAAGAGGAAAATGGAAAAGAAGAAACAGGAAAGAAACACCGATGATGTCACAGGTGCATTTTAAATTTTACAAGTCGGCCAGAGAATTAGGTAGTTATTGTGGAAAGAATCACGGAGGGGTCTCAGTGCTAAACATTCATGAATGCTCTTCCCAGATTTGAATTTAAGGGAAGGAAGCTAAGATCACTTGCTGAGATGACCATACATCTCGTAGGAGAATGTGGAAGATGAGAAGAAAACACAAGAATCTAAGTAACCCTCAATGGAGTCATTTCTCCAAGGACAATGAAAGCACTGAACAGATCTTTTAGGACGGTTATGAAATTCCCGAGTTATTTGTTTCCCCAATTTGTATCTCCTACACCACTGAGCAGATAGTATCTCTCTCTACACACACAGGTGTGTCCTGCTGTACTAGGGATTTCATATGAAAACATAGCATTCCTTAGACTCCAGACTATTTTTTTTAATATTTTTATTTATTTCACAGACAGAGATCACAAGTAGGCAGAGAGGCAGGCAGAGAGAGAGGAGGAAGCAGGCTCCCCGCGGAGCAGAGAGCCCGATCCCAGAGTCCCGGGATCACGACCCAAACGAAGGCAGAGGCATTAACCAACTGAGCCACCCAGGCGCCCCCAGACGATTTCTTTAATTAGGTGAAGGGCCACCATGCTCAATAACCCACTGATAACTATGCCTTCATGGAACCTTTTGGCTAATCACAGGTAGATTACATTAAGTGAACCTGTAATACATATTTGCCTTCCCAGAAATCTGCCTATGTATGGCCCTCTGTGAACATTTAATAATGAAAAGATGGGTAATGACCAGGCAGATCTTGCCCATGTGGTCTGAAAATGAATGGACTCACATCCTCATTTATTTCCTAACCTCTCAGCACTTTTCAGGCCAAGAGAGTCAAGTGGGCATCCCATGGGAACAATCCAGCTACTACAATGGGTTTGAGGTTAGGGAGCCTGCCTCAAGGTTAGAGGAGGATGGAGTTCATCACAGTTCTTCTAGGATGAGCTTAGCAGAACACCTTTCTTCACACCAGCTGTCCTCGGCTCTCAAACACTGGGCCAGGAGGATTCTGTCCTTTTAGATAGCGACCTTTATGGCTACAAAACAAATGTTGAGCAGGAACACTGGAGGACACCAGGGGGAATAATTCGGCAAGATTCATAAGAGGTTTGTGCTGTTGAGATCCAGCCATCTCAAAGAGCACCTGCTTTTTTCTAAAAGTTGGGAGCAGTGGGCGGGTCTCAGGGCAGACAGCGAGCCTGGAGGTCAATGACCAGTGTGCCATCACCTGAGCAACAGAAATAGACCAGCAGAACACTGGAGCCCACACAGAAAAGGAAAATAACCATTAGCTACTCCCCCAAGGAAGCGATAAAGGAAAAATACAGACACATGCCTACTAATAGCTAACAGTTGTTCTCTAGCTCAGGGGAATAAAGACAGGTTTAGATGATGGGCCTAATCACTTTCTAAACACTTTCAGATCGTCTGGTATCAAAACATTAGGATTCTTCTCAGGAACTAAGGAAGATCCTTCACTTAGAGAACACACGACAGTTGAAATTATTCAACTCCTTCAATCAAATAAAGTTCCCAGTTGGAAAACAACTCTATCTCAGCATGTCTTGGGCAACAGTATGGGGCATGGGACCACATTTACTAATAAGGCATAAATGAATGCTACAAAGTTCCAACAGAAAATTAATCCTTATTAGTGTACAAATAGGGTTGTCACATTTAACAAAAACAAAACAAAATGGGAGCCCTGTTAAATCTGAATTTCAGATAAACAAGTTATCTTTTAGTATCAGTATGTCCCCATGCAATATTGGGGACAGATTTGTGCCAACAGAATTAGCTATTGTTGATCTAAAATTCCAATTTAACTGGATTTCTGGATTTTTCTTGAAACCTTGCCAGCCTTGTCCAGCAACCTAGAGCCTATCTGTAAATAGTCACCAAAACCATATCTGGCCGGTCAAGATTCAAGGAGCTAAGAAGTTATCAGTAGGGAATGTGGACTGATACCTTGTTTATTTCAAGGATCCTCTCTGAGAATGCCTATGTGTCATTAAAAGAAACAAACACCTTTCCTTTGATAACTAACAGGTGAATCACTTCAAATGTGTGTCTCTCTTTGGGATTCAGCAATAACAGGGAGTCACCAATCCCTGTTCCCTAAGTCTAGATTTAGGAACCTTCCTTGCCCAGAAAGAAAGGCACAGTTTGGTCAGGTGCCTGGGAGCTTTACCTCCCCCTTACAAAGCTTCCAGAGAGGACAGGGCCAGGTAACGTTCCTGGTTTTTCAGAAAGGGAGAGGAAAAACCACTTCCTGACTCTATATTTCTGGTGTCACCCAGGGCTGGGTCAGTCCCAGATACCCCCTAAGGAGGCTTCTTCCCGCTGCTGTTGCAAAGAGCAGCAAGCCAAAGAAAAAGTCATCCTCATAAAACAACCAACCATTTGCAACAATTTTATTTGCAAAGATCTCCTGCTGTGGCTAAATGGTGTGGCTGCTTGGTTTGTTATTTAAAAGAGTGACCCTAGCGAGCCCAGAGCTCTTGAAGGGGGAGGAAGGTGGGGGGAGAGGCTGCTTTCAGACCAGGATAAGTAAGAGGAGCTGGGACTGAGTGTGCCTAATTGAATTCCACTGATGATTCCGCGTGCTGCGCCACATGGTAATAGCTCAGACTTTGAGGCTAGCTCCTTACAGTCCCTGTTAGTCAACCCCAATCCTTTCTGGGCCTTGATAGAAAAGGATATTAAAATATTCTCAAGAGAGGCTAGAGACTGGATTCAAGAGCCCTGTGGAGCTGCACTAGAGAGGAGGGAAGGAAGAGATGGAGGAGCATGAGGGATAAGGTAAGGAGACAGCAGACAGGGCCAAGAGGAGAAGTTTCCAGACAGACACAGAACACCCGCTCCCCCACCAAAATAATATCAGGGAACTGGGGGCAGAAGAGAAAGTTCATGGAGGAAAGCCCTTCATGAAAAAGTGTTTTGATGCATCTGAAGGCACTTCTTACGCAGTCCACGTGGGAAATCAAGGTGGACTCTCGGCTCTACCGGTACTCAAGGAATTTATGAATCATCTGGACTGGGTAATCCCCGTCCTTTTTAGGACTGCTTCGCTAGCAAAGATGGCAGTGGGTACTGGTGGCCATCCTGATGACAATGTCTGAGGAGGGCTCCCTTTCTGAGTGACCGCGAGACAAGGTCACAAAAGTTAGAACCAACTGCGATTTTAAAAGGTAGAGTGCTCAGAGACCAGGCTTCAGAGAGAACACTTGCATTCTAACAGAAAGTAAGCCAAATGGCAAATGAGAATATCTACAGGTTGACCGTTTACCTGGACAAAGTTTTAGGATAAAAGCAGGTATTCCGGAACCAAAACTGAGGGACTTGAAGTCAACACTCTTCATTTCCTCGCATTGTCTGGCAGACATTTTGGTCTAGAGAGTCTTTATTGTTAGTATTGGTTTTAATGAACTACTATTTGGCAGAGTAATCAGCATCAGATTTTAATTTAACATCAAAGACCATGGGAGAAAACCTGAATGTACAGAATCAAATAAACAGTAAGTTTTTCCAAGGAAATCTCTACTATCTTGCAAAAAGCAGCAAAACAAGAAAGACCCTGCAGGGGAGGTAAATGCACTGGGCAGCTCAGCATCTTGGAGGAGGTCATTCATTCAGTCCAGGTGTCTTTCTTCCTTTTGTCACATGGTGCACTGGTAGGGGGGGGAGCATGGAAATAAGTAGGACAGAGAGGTCACTGCTTCCCCAGAACTTACAAGGACAAGCCATAACACAGCACAGAATGACAACCATCTCAAAAGTGGCTTTGCTAGAAAAGCAGAAGATGTGGCAGAAGCACATAACAGAGTCCTGTTAGTCCAGGGTCTGGAACAGCTTCCTCAGTGGAAGAGAGGCTGGGACTGAAGCCTGAAGAATGGAAAGGAGACAAGTGAAGGATCATCAGCATTTACCTACTGGTGGGAAAGGGTTCCTGGGGAATATATTCAAGGCAGAGAAAAGAGCTAGAAGTGAGAAAGAACGTGGTATTTTCAAAGAACTAAAGCAGGTTCAGTATTGCAAGGATAGAGTATCTGGGGGAGATTGTGACAGGACAGTTTTGGAAAAACAGGCTTGCCTATGCAGTGGAAGACTTTATAAACCACATCAAGGAGATGGGACTTCATTACAGAACCAACGAAAAGCCACTGAAAGGCATTAAGCGGGAGAGTGATGAAACCACATTTTCATTTTTGATCACTGTGGCTGCGATGTAGATTGAAAGGAAGCAGGACGGGGAGCCTTAAGATATTTACAAGGCCCTGCAGCAATACAGGTAAGAAAAGCCCCCCAGGGACATGGCATGGGAATGCAGATGGTGAGAGCACTCCAGAGGGAATCCATAGGAAACAGCAGCAGGAGATGGTCTTCTAGGAAAGGGGGGCAGGGCAGTGAAAGCAAGGACACCTGGGCAATTTTTACTTGAGGCCACTGGGTAATAGGATGTAGCCTTTACATGTAGTATAGATCTGCCTGGAAGAGGGAGGGGAATGGGAGAGAAAGCAGTTCAGCTTCCGATATGGTGTGTTCTAAGACCCTGTGGCATCCAGAGGAGCCTATCTCCTCATAGTTGGTGATATAGACTAGGGCTCAAGGGAGAGGTTTCAGCCAGAAGTCAATTCACAAAAGTCAGTTATAGCCCTGGCAATGGAGGGGTCTAGGACAAAAAGGGGGTCTAGGACAAACCCTTGAGTTTTATGCCAGTATTTAAGAGAGGTCTAAAGGAAGAAGAGCATGCCAAGGACTTTGAGACAGAATGACTAGAGAGGGAGGAAGAAACAAACAACGTAGTAATAACTGGCATGGCAAAAAGCAGAGTTCAAGATGGGATAATATTAGGATTGGATCACAGAGAGAGCTACATTAAAAGGAGCTCTGGGGGGCGCATGGGTGGTGTCTGACTCTTGATTTTGGCACAGGTCAGGATCTCAGGGTCCTGGGATCAAGGCCCTTGTCTGGCTCTGTGCTGGGCAGGGAGTCTGTTTAAAGAGTCTCCCTCTCCTTCTGCCCCTCCCCAACTCACACTCACTCATTCTCTCTAAAACCTTTAAAAAAAAAAAAAGGAAGGAAGCTTTAGTTGCAACTCTGAATTAAGAGTTGCTGAGAGGCTTTAGCCCAACTCCCTCCCAGAGGTTAAACAAGTATAAGTAGGTACACCTTCAGCCTCCACTAATTCTATTTCAACCTCCCCAGCATACGCTTTGATATTTTATTTAAGCTGGATGGTACCAGAGTAATGTGCTTTCTGCATAGTTTTCTATTTGTCAGATATAATTCAGAAAGAATTTAAAATGGAGGTCCAAAACATATTGTAGAGTCAAACAAAGTCAGGTTATTACAGTTATGTTTCCATTTATGTAAAATTATAGATTTATATGCACATAGGTACACACGCATCAGAGAATGGCTGGAAAGATGTTCTCTAATTATTTCCACAATGACTATTTCTGATTCGCTGGCTTTAAGGCCATTTTTCTCTTCTCCTCCTTCTTTGCAGTCTTCTGCATTGTCTGAATTTTTACAGTGTTCATGTGTGGTGGTTTTCTACAAATCTCTATGAGGCACAGAAGCCTCATAGAGAATCTTCTGTCTTACACAGTCACATAACACCCACAAGAGGATACTTGGGAGTCATGGATGGATTCGGAGGTGAGGTCAGGGGAGTGGAACTCCACCCATGTCTCCTTCTTACTGAGAAATCAGACTAAGAGCAACCATAGAAGCTGCTTCCACGGCAGCACTCTCACACTTAAAAGGCAGAAGGAAGCAAAGGAAACAAAAACCAAGGGAAGGATCCTCTTCATGTGCCTCCAGACCCACGTAACCTACTGTCCATTCCCTCCCAGTACAACAGTGGTCCTAAGTAAAGGGACCAGTAGGTCCTCCCTCATGTCAATGCCCATTGTGTCTTCCATGGCCAAGTATGTGAGACTGAGCCTCTTCCTTGGAGACTGACTATAGACCGTTTACACCCACGACCCTTATTCTCTTGGATCATAAATTGGAAACAACCCTTAAACCCCTAATAGAATGTTGCTTTGAGGGTTAAATGAAGTCAAACCTGCAAAACCCCTGAGTAACATCTAGTGCGGAGGGAATGATCAATAAGCGGGAGCTGTGAGTATTTCTTAGAATAGGAACCCAGCACAGCAAGCTTTGGACCTGAACCACTCCTACCATCACCAACAACTGCCATCTCAGTGGCCAGCTTCACCCTCTGATGTCTTGAACTACTCTTCCCAGTGCTTCTGTACCTCTACCACCAGTCCTGAAGGCCCTCCCCGACCTCTGCCATCAAGACACCTTGGGTCCCTCGCTCACCTATTCAGCATGTTGGACTGGTAGATTCTCTTCTCGTGGGTGTTGTAACAACTGCTCTTGGGCTCAGGGATGAAGCTGTGTTCAGACAGCATGTCGGAAGCAGCGGTGGTGATTATGGCAATTCCATCCCTCACTCTGGCAGGGAGGCCATAGTCCCATTCATCATAGGACACAGAGATGAGCCCGGTGGGGAACTCCGAGGGCACTGTGTCCGTGTCCCCTGCCACCAGACTAGGCACAATCCATGTGTAGCCATAGCCAGTCAGCCCTACGGAGTTAGCGACTTCAAAGATGTAGGTGGCTTCTTCCTTAGTGCAATAAAGAAGAATAATGGGGCTTTGAAGTTTCTTGAGCTGGTTCTGGATCTTGGAATCTCCATCATCCAGGGACATGTCCAGCAGGAGGACCTCCTCTAACTCCCAGCCCACGAAGCTGTTCTCGATGGTGCTGCGAATCTTGTTTACAAAGTCCTGGTAGCCGGGGAAGTAGGTGGTGACGATAGAAAAGATGTACCAGTCGTACTCTTCCATGATGTTGAGCATTACAGAAGCTTGCTGTTCAATTGATGGGCCAAACTGGAAGAACATGGAGGATTCATCCTAGAATAGTAAAAAGGTAAAAAAAAAAAAAAAAAAAAAAAGCAAAGATGGTAAGGGAGAGTTTGAATCAACTGGATACAAAGGTTTGTGTTCATTATTTACTTTTTCACATGCCTTTTAAAATGGGATGTTTGGGGGCACCTGGGTGGCTCAGTTGGTTAAGCAACCATTGTGGGCTCAGGTCATGATCCTGAAGTCCCGGGATCGAGTCCCACATCGGGCTCCCAGCTCCATGGGGAGTCTGCATCTCCCTTTGACCTTCTCCCCTCTCATGCTCTCTCTCTCTCTCAAATAAATAAATAAAAATCTTTAAAAAAATAAATAAGATAAAATGGGATGTTTACATTGCAAACATTTAATACCTTTCTTCCTAAAACCACCCCCTAGACTCTAGGGAGAGAATCAACACAGGTCTACATCCATGTTGTCTGAAATCCCTGGAGCACAGGGGAGCTTCCTACAATCAAATATGCTAATATTTCTATTGCAAAACATGTAAAGAGTCTCATTAAGGGGGATAAAGACTCTAAATGGCCCCACATTAGTTTGGGTGAGGTTTCACTGTCAAATGAGCTGTAGGGTTACACACACTTTTCATTTTTTGAACCTTCTGAACTGATCACAACCATGGAAGTGTATCACTCAGAGTGAATAAATGGGAAGGCCATCCATCTACCCTGAAACCTACAGACGGAGGCGGTGTAAGCACACTGGCCTGGTAGGTGGGTGATACTCTGGTATCGATATCAGGGAGAAGAAGGTTTGGTCAGTGTATTTCCATTAAGGAAATAACTGTTGAATTAATAGCACATTGAGTTTTTCATCTTCCACCGTGATAAGGAGATACACCAGTTAGAGGAAGGTGCAGACTGTGTATCTAAGCTACAGGTTAGAAGGACTTGGATTTAAGCTCGTGTATGACAAAGAGTTTAGAGCCACACAAAATGATTATTCTTCCTCCTATCCATCTAACGCCACAGGTCTTGGTCTGATCGGTGTATTATACACATAGCCTTCTGTCAACTCTGAGTATGTGTAGGTTTTCTCCCTCCTTTTGAGGGAGAAGCTATTTTAGATTTCTCCCATTTTAAGCCATATTTCACTGCTGTTCTGAGATGTCAAGCCCTGCATTTTAGCTCTGCCTTCCAGCTAGAAGAATCTGCAACCACAGATGAAGACCCTCTTAGCCTTGGCCATCTTTCTCAATCCATTTCCTCCTGACTTCCTCCTGGGTAATGGCATCTCTTTTCTTGTCAGTGCCCCTATCTTTTACCTGATGGTTCATCCCCATTTTATAACAATCCAGGAGAACAAAATTGTGTCTTTCTAAAAGGGGCAGTTCTTTTCGATCCCCCAGACCAGAGCTTCACAGTACAGTCACAAGAGACCAGGCTTTTAAACAAAATTATACAGCGATTTCTTCATTCAGGAGCATATTCTTGTACAGCTGAGAAACAGTTGAGTGTTTGGGGGGCACCCACTATTGAAAAAAATACAGGTTGGGAAATATCCAGCTGCTATCCACAGACCCTGATTCAGCAATGAAAGCTGCCAGCCCCTTGGCTCTGCTGAGCTATGATTGCTTCATGTGGCTTGAACTTTTTACATTTCCCACAGGCAATCCAGAAGGAAACGGGATATGCTTAGTCGTTTGAGGGCAATTCTTTCTGCTAGGGGTAAAATGGTGCTTATCCTAGCTCCCTCCTCTGGCTTAAATACATGGTCAGGGAGAATTCAGAGAAGTAGAGCAGATATGGCAGGAAGAATGGTGGGAGGAGTGGGAATCCATTCAGAATAAAATATGGACTTCAT
>RCUC01067964.1:0-25182 GCA_003697995.1 Taxidea taxus jeffersonii
CCCCGCCACCTTAACATGTTGAAAAACATGCTTTTAGTGACTTGGAAAAGTAGTCCTAGAGTACTCCCGGAGAGGAATTGGAGTCGCAAGGCTGAAGACAGTTAACTTAGCCCGTTTTAATTTCCATGAGAACTTTTTTAGAATATTTCCAATGATTATTAAGGATTTGGGAAGGAGATTTCACAGGCTCCATAGGTAAGTCCGCATGGCATCAGGGAACAGACAAAACGTGTATCCCGGCATCTACCCGATAACCTTCCTGATAGGTCAGGCTTTTCCCCCTGACATCATTAGAACCAAGAGGTCAGAGATTCCTTTTTCTTTCGCGATATCGTGGTATCCTGGCGTTTAAGGAGCTCCACACCCTGTCCCTTAACAATTATACATTTTTATGGCAATGGTTCTTTTGTTTTACAAATGTAAGCAAGAAGTAGGGTGGCCTAGCGATTAGGGTAGTGATTAAAGTCGGATTCCACTCAACCCTGCCACTTACTAGTAGTGTAAAACCTTGGCAAGTCGTTCGTTTTCTCTGCATTCCAGTTTCTACATCTGTTAAATTGGGATCATAATAGTACCTATTTTATCAGTTGTTGTTCAGATTAATGCACACGTATACACCTTGCCCAGAATCAAGTCTGTCACATACTAGGCACTTACAGAGCAGCAGTGATTGCTGTTATATCGCTAACCTATCCTTGCTATGAAAGCAAGAAAATAAAGTCAGTCTCAATTTGTAGACAGAGAACCCTTAGTTTTCTTTAGACTGTTTTAAAGGAGAAAAATACGTAAATAAAAGTAAATGGTAAATAATTTTATGAAACTGTATAAAAGTTATATTTTTCAGAATTAGGAACAGTCCTCTGGATTGTGACAGTTTTTCCAAAAAGAAAGTTGAAATGTTGGGGTTAACAGCATTTCAAGTGAAATCAGCTGAGAATGTGCCAAAGAATGTAGGCCTAAAGAATCAGTCATAAGATTTTGCTTCATTTCGATGTTTTGGGTGAATAATGTTTATTAAACTTACATATTTAAATGAAAAAGCACAAGAAAGTATTTTAAAAGCCATGTTGGAATGCCAGCAAATGTTTCAAAGAACAAATGTAAGCTTGTTTTAACAATTCCCTACAAATTCCCTCCCTCCACTTAAACCCCCCAAACAGCCTTTGCAATATTAGTGCTCAGCCTGGGATAAAGAACTGAATGTCAAGGGTGTAAAAGAGCCCATTGTCTAGACTGCTCCTGGGTGATGTGAGGCGCTTCTGAGGTGTGGGCCCAGCAGGAGGGAGCTAGCTGGTCTAGGGTGCATCCACAGAGCCCAGCTTCCATGCTTTTGACCATGGCCATTTCAGCAGGTGAGTGGAAGACACTCTTAGAACCATGGGACTGGACAGAGCCTCCATCCACATAGCCTAGGTCAGGTGGTCCAGCTCCCTAGAGAAGCTGAAGTCCTGGGAAGTGCCATGACTTCCTAAAGTCACACCAGAAGGAAAGATGGGAATTTCATTTGCCTGCCTTCTGGACCAGAGTTTTGACCTTCATTGTGCACAAAGATGTTAGTACAAATTAAGTAAAAAGGATTATGTGGCCAAAAGGCTTGGGAAACACTGGGTTACATACGTTAAACAGGTGTCTTTCCTGAAAGACTTCAGAAAGCCTTCAGTATCTTAAAAGGGGGATTATCATTCGGCATTTCTCAGATTTATTTGACTGTGCAACCCCTTTTTTCATTGACTCTGCTTTGGGTAAAAACTACCATGTGCATTCCTTTACTTAAATAGAGCACTTGAGACAAGAACGGTGGGAGAAAGTAATGGCATAAGCTCATAATATTTATAATAGTCATCTTGACCTGTATTTGAACTAAGGTTATACATTCTTCTGTTGAGTTGGTAGTGACAGATGGAGACGGGGAGGGAAAGGTAAAAATTGATTAAACTGCTTATTTAGTCGGCAGAGCCAAAAGGAGATGGGCACATTTTATTTTCTATTCTCAATTCCTTGCATTGTAGAAAGAACAGATGAATTTCTCTTCTGACTCTGCCTCTTGTCCCATTGCTTCCTCCTTGGCCTTCACAAATTTTGCTATTTCAACAACCAAGTTAATCCATTGTTCCTTGCTAGGCATTTTATTGATCTTCTATGTTATTAATATTCACTTTTGGCTGCCAGATTAGCTCTAATGAACCATTTACATTTATTTTTAACACACTTAGAAAGTTGGGATGTATTATCCAGATTGCATTCTGCTGTGTAGGATTTGTATCTACCAGGAATTTGAAGTGTCTCCTTTTCCTTCTTTTTCCTGTTCCCCCCACTTTAACTTTAACCTGACAGGGAATAAAGACTGTCTCGAATTTATCAACAGCCGGTTCTAGTAGTTTTCTTTGAATGCAGAATTTATGTTCTCATAAAAAAAACAGCCTTCCTAAGACTAGCCTACTAAAAAATAATTTTATCCATAGTGATTTTTAAAAAACTGCACATTCTCCATAAAAAGAAGCAATTTTATTTCAAACATTCTAAAATGTATTTACTCACTTTTTAAACAAGTCCCCCTCTCTCCCACTCAGACTCACTTGCTGGAATCAGAACTTACTTTGGGTCCCTCAAGGTTATGGAGGTAGTTCAGCATTGGATTAGACCGAGGGTTCTGGAGCCAGGCTGCTGGGACTAGCTCTCCAGCTCTGCCACTTACTCGGTGCCCTGGTGGGCCATGTAACCTTCCAGTGACCTAGTTTCCACATCTCTAAAATGGGGATAAGAACGGTACTTAGCTCATAAGTTCCCCGGCACCTAGCAAAGTGCTAACTAAATGTTTACTGCCATTATGATGATGGTGTTGATAGTGGAGGTGGGTCTGATAGGAACAGTGGGGCTGAGGATTGGGCTCAAGTCAGACCACATGAAGCGGATCTGTCAGGGTCAATGGCACCAGGAAGTAGGTGGGGGTAGTGGTCTTAGGAAAGTTATGCTAGCTGAAGAAGGGAAAGAAGGAAGAACGGAGACTCCCACTCTAGTTGTGATCTGGAGTCGATTAAGAAAAGAGGAATCAGAGAGGGACGGGAAATTTTGGAGTCCTTAAAAAAAAAAAGTGGAAAAAATGAGGTAAGAAATGTGCATAAATGGTTTTGCCGTTTTTATCAGCTTAGAGACCAATTCTAATTCCTTAGCTACTTTGAACCTGTTTTCTCATTTTACAAGCTGGGAATAATGGTATTAACCTTGCAGGATTGTACAACGATGAGAATAATGTCTCTGAAATGCCTGGCACATATTAGACCCTCGCAAAATGGCGGTGGTTGTTACATGAAGCACTTGTAGGAAATCACTCTTGTTTCCATCCCTAGTTAATTTCTTTTCCTTAAGTAATCCATGCTGCTTTTTGAGAAGTAGAAAATTTAAAAATTAGTGTAAGTAATTTACAAAAAATAGCAAAGTGACTTGTCTAGTATCACACAGCTATGAAGGGAACAGTCACAGTGAGAGTCTAAGGTTGCAAGCATTAACTCCAAAGCCCTTGCTCTTAAACATACACATTTGTAAATCCCAGTGGAAATGGCATTGTTTTCTTGTTTTTACGCACAGTAAAGGAACACTCCTCTATTCTCTTCACGGGGTGCGTTTTCATCTCAGTGTAACTGCCTGGGCGCTTCATGAGCGAAAAGGTGACCTGTAGCTTTGCTTCCTGTGTGTCAGATCTCGTCCAGGAAGCACGTTATTGGGCTCTGATTTGTTTCTCTGGCAGCTCCCCGTCACTACCTGAGGACAGATTTTGGCCTGTTACCCGACCCACGCTAAACTTAGGTAAATTTAGCAGAATGATCCAAGTTTTACAGAAAAGCTGGTGCTAGTGAAAGGTTTTCCTCCCCAAGTCGGCTTTTTTATTTGTGATTATTCTCTTCGGCATGGTGTTTGGCTCTCCTCTTCTGAGCTTTGTGATGGCACTGTCCAGCAAGCAGTATCTGATAGGAGTTGTAGTAAAAACCACTTCGCCGTTCTTTGTGCACAAGTAAATATTGTCAGTTTCCTTCCATCCCCTCATCAACAGGCTCCCCCCGCGCCACCATAGATGCCTCACACAAGAAACCAACCTGAAAAGCCTAAACAAAGCGAGTTCAATGCCAAGGCTTACTTCTTTTCTCTTTATTCTGTGAAGTATTTATGCACTGTTTGCTTAAAAGCTAACCCTTTGAAGCCACTGTAAACAAACCCGGAAATGCGTGCTTTCTAGCCTCTATGTTGGCAAACACTTGAAATGACCCAACACACAGGCGAAAATCAGCCATGAACAAGATTTCTTGGTGCAATTATTTTATGTGTTTCTGAAAACTATATTTTAAAAAGAGCTCCCATGTTCTTCTATCCTTACTTCTGTCCTTCGTCTCCACGTCCTCTCCCCACCTCAACCTAGAAGAGGACAAGGCTCCTGTTTGCACTACAGCATTTACATAGGCATGTCTTTTCTGGAAAAATATGGCAGCAGCTGAGATAGCACAGGCCTTGTTAATACTTAACACTGAATCAACAGGGCAGGTAATGACCACTGTTAATACTTCCAAATGCAGTATAGCAACAGAGTTGACAAAGGTCAACAGGGAAAAAACCCTTGCCCTACTGTTTGCAGTGGGAAGAACCTTCTGAAATGAGACCTGGGAAAGCAAGGGACAGGCACACCTCCTGCGTCTGTAAGGTCTTTGTCCCTGGGAGTACTGCCCAGGTCTCTCAGAACTGATGTTTATAGATTTGCAGACCAAATACCAAGAAAGATGGAAACATAGAGACAGACTTTAGTACCAGGAAGTCCTCACTTTAAAAATACCCATGCCTTGGGGCACCTGGGTGGCTCAGTGGGTTGAACCTCTGCCTTTGGCTCAGGTCATGATCTCAGGGTCCTGGGATCAAGTTCCTCATCGGGTTCCCTGCTGAGCAGGGAGCCTGCTTCCCCCTCTCCCTCTGCTACTCCCCCTGCTTGTGCTCTCTCTCCTTCTCTCACTCTCTGTCAAATAAATAAATTCTTTAAAAAAGCAAACAAATCTATGCCTTTAATATTTCTCCAGGAAAATAAAGCAGTCAAATTAATCTATTTAAAAATTATATCATAGGTACTCATATATGCCAGCTTCACTCCCCACACTGTTAGCCACTCACTGCACACTGAAGCTAGTCTTTTCAGGAACCTTAAGGTATCTGCCAAAATACTGGTACTTGCTTACAAGAGTAGCTCACAGGGGACACCTGTTAGATTGGTGTTGTTTCCTGGAAAAGTACTTAAACTTCTAGATTGTATGACAGGTAGAAAGATGAAGCTCTAAAATGGATTTGGGGTATCTCCAGGGAACCTCTTTTTTTTTTAAGTAGGCTCCATGCCCAACATGGAGCCCAACATGAAGCTTGAACTTACAACCCCAAGACTAAGACCTGAGCTGAGATCAAGAATCAGATGCTTAACTGACTGAACCACCCAGGTGCCCCTCCAGGGAACTCTCCATGCTTTTATCCATCTGGGTGAACAAGAGGCTGCCTGTCTTCCTATGCCAGAGGTTTAAGAATCTATTTGTTCATTCATTTGTGCTCATTCTTTCATCACTCCTAGATATTATTGAGCATCTGCTATAGGTCAGGCCATTTTCTCAATCCTGGGGATAAAACAGTAAACAAATATTTTCCCAGCCTCAAAGAGCTTCAGGTCTAGTGGGGAAGGCAGATAAGTAAAGAGATAATTACCATATGGCGAAATAATTACAGGACACATAAGGTTTGGTTCATGTAGCCTTCTGGGGATCTGAGGAGATTTCACACACAAAAAGTGTCTTCAAAGACTGAAGATTTAGTAGGATATAGTCATTTAGAGTGTCAGGTGGGGAAAGTTTCCTAGACTGAGGAAAGAGCGAATCCCTGGAAAAGGTGATTTCCTTTTCTGAAAGTAGTTCAGCATAGTTGGAAGGTAAATTTCAAGGGTAATTTACAGATTATTCAGCAGAAGGCAACTGGAACCCAAATTGGTCGAGAGTTTGAGAAACAACAATTTGGAAGAGAAAAAAAAAATCACTCTCCAATTACTCATTTTTCATGTACTAGCAATTTAAGTTGAGAAGTTGTATAAGATTTCATCTATCTCTTAAGTTCTTTTTTAACTTTTCAGTTTATTTGGCCTTCTTTATTTCTAGTATATCGTCAGTTATTACTGCCACATAGTAATCACAGTCATGGCAAGTTGAGAAAACATACAGATGCCCAACATTAGGGGATTAGTTTCATAAATTGTAGTAAGCGTAAACTGGTAGTGTTAAAACAATGCCATGTACAATATGGAGAAAGACTATAACAAACATTTAGCTATGTGGAGCCATTCATTTTTCAAACTGTTTTTTAAGCCATTAAAACATGAGTAGCAGAGACCATTTCTGATTCATCTTCCCACTTCCCTTAGCACCAAGTAGTACCTGGTAATAGACTGTTAGCAACATTTGTGGATGCTGAATCCACAGCATCCCCAGTCCAATGAATGAATGGGGAAGACTAAGCATGGCCCCAGAGACTATTGGGCTTTACCTTTCATAAAGAAAATAACTACAGAAGAGTAATCGTAAGAAATCAGACAAAACTATTTTAATTAAAGTGATGCTTGAAATCACTATTTTAGGGCCAAATAACTGTCTAGTGCTTTTTTCTATTCCTTTCCAGTTAGTGAGATTATATTTATTATGACAAACAAGATTGTTATCCTTGTTTAGAACATTTACTCTATCACTGCTACAAAAAACCATAGTATACTTAGGTTCCACGAGTAAATATGTGTATATTTGTTTTCAGTATTCACACATTCATTTTCTACTTTAATACTATTATGTGAAAGGTTTTTGTTTTATGAGAGCTCAAACATTTGTTTGGTTTTGCTCAATACATGTGTCAGCAGAAGCTGCTGTATGGATGAAAGGGATATCTGGCAGATTAAATTAGAATCAAGGTTAGGGGGCACCTGGGTGGCTCAGTGGTTAAAGCCTCTGCCTTCGGCTCAGGTCATGATTCCAGGGTCCTGGGATCGAGCCCCACATCAGGCTCTCTGCTCAGCAGGGAGCCTGCTTCCCTTCCTCTCTCTGCCTGCCTCTCTGTCTACTTGTGGTCTCTGTCTGTCAAATAAATAAATAATTAATTAAAAAAAAAAAAAAAGAAGGTTAGTCCTCAAATTAAAATTTTAGATTTACTTGAATTTGGGATAGACACTAGCAGTTGTCTGTAGATGACCGCTTTGGCTTGATAGAAAATTAGCTGATTCTAGCCAGCACTAATTTTCATTTTTTTCATTAAACTTTACATTTTGAGGTAATTGAAAATTTACATGCAATTATAAAATGTCATATAGAGAGATCCCATGTACCTTTAGCCTAATTTTCCCCAATGATAATATCCCGAAAAACTATAGTACAATATCACAACTTGGGTATTGATGTTGATACAGTCAAGATACAGAACATTTGAGAACCAGAATTCCTCACTGCTGCCTTTTTATAGCTACCTATATACCCCCCCAACCACACATACAATTTTTAACCCTAGTAACTACTAGTCTGCTCCCCATTTCCATAATTGTCATTTCAAAAATGGTATATATATGGAATCACGCATTATGTAACCTTTTGGGATTTGTTTTTATTCAGCATAATTCTCTGGAGTTTTATCCAAGTTGTAGCTTGTATCAAGAGTTCATTCCTTTTTATTGCTGAGTACTGTTCCATTACTATGAATGTACCACCGTTTTTTTTAAGCATCCACTCAATCAGTGAAGGACAAGTTAATTCCAGATTATGAATAAGACTACCACAAACACTCATGTACAGGTTTTTCTGCAGATATAATTGTCATATTGCTGGGTAAATGCTCAAGTGTACAATTGCTAACTAGTACGGTAGTTGCATGTTTAGTTTTTTAAGAAACTGCCAGAATGTTTTCCTATATCATGTGCCTTCCCAACAGCAAGGTATGAACGATCCAGTTCCCAGTATCTTTGCTAGCTGTGTTTTGAGGACTCCTACTGCTGAGTTTTGAGAATACTTTATATATTCTAGACACAGTCCTTCATCAAGTGAGTGGTTTGCAAGTATTTTCTCCCAATTTGTAATTTGTTCTTTCATCATCTTAAGAGAGTCTTTCACAGGACAAAAGTTTTCAGTTTTGATGAAGGCCAATTTACCAATTTTTCTTTTATTCATTGTGATTTGGAGTAAAGTTTAAGAGCTCTATACCTAGCGCTAGATCCTAAAGTTTTTCTCCTATTTTTTCCTATGAGTTTTTATAGTTTTGCCTTTTACGTTTAAGTCTGTGATCCATTTTGAGTTAATTTTTGTATAAGGTGTGTGGTTAGGGTCAAGGTTCTTTTTTTGGGAGCAGGGGTCTTATGAATGTTTAATGGCTCCAGTCCATTTGTTGAAAAAGTTAGCCTTCCTCCACAAAATTTCTTTTCCATCTTTGTCAGAAATCATGTGAACATTCTTACTTTGTGTGACTCTATTTCTGGGTTCCTCTTCTGTCCCATTGATCTGCTGCCTATCTCTTCACCAGTACTAAGGTCTTGATTACTCATAGTTCTATACTAAGTCTCAAAGTCAGGTAGACTGATTCCTTCTGCTTTGTTCTTCCTTCCATTTATTCTTTCCATTCTTTATTCTTTTAAAAAATTTTTTGTTAATCTCATGTCTTTGCATTTTCATATAAATTTTAGAATAGTCTTGTCTTCAGATATAAAAAAATCTTGCAGTGATTTTCATAAGAATTGCATTATACTTGTATATCAGTTTGAGGAAATTGACATTTTTACTATGTCTGAGTGTTCTAATCCATGAATTAATTCTATATGCCTCCTCATCTATTTAGAACTTCAGTGATTTTATTCATCATGTTTTTTTAGTTTTCAGCACATAAGTCCTGTATATGTTTTATTAGGTTTACACCTATTTCATTTTTTTAGTGATTATAAATGGCTTTATACTTTTAATTTTGGTGCCCACGTTTATTGCTAGTATATAGAAATGTAATTGTATTTTTGTATGTTAATCTTGTATCTTGCTACCTTGCTGGACTCACTAGCTTTAGGAGGATTTTATTGCAGATCTCTGGGGATTTTCTACATAGACAGTCATGTGATCTGCAAATAGGAACAGATCCTTTCTCATCTGTATACATTTTATTTCCTTTTCCTGCTTTATTGCCCTAGCTAGTAGTTCTTATCTTTTATTGAGTAACAGTGGTGAGAGCGAACATTCTTGCCTTGTTCCTGATCTTAGCAGGAATGGTATCAGTCTTTCTCAACATTAAATATGAGGGTTTTAAAAAATATGTTCTTTATCATTTCTTCTCACTTTTTGTACTTGACTTGGATTTCTTTCTTTTTTGAGTTTTTTAAATGCATCAATAGTCAATACCATTATAGTCGGTCATTGTAAGCCTTTTAATTCACACTTTAAAGTTTATAGTGAGTATAGAAATTTTTCAAAAAGCTATCTGAAGATGAGTTTCACTTGCAGTTCCAAATCTTTATTTTACTTGTACTTGCTGACTTTTCACTCAGAATTTTGTTTCAGGATATGCAGCTTTATTTTGTTCTATAAAATGGAATATTGCCAGACCTACTCATGAAGATGTCTATTTCTTCAAGGCAGGATACGAACATAGAACACATGTATCTTCAATTATGAAAAAGACCAACAACTCTGTTGTAACCCACCATGTCACTCAACAGTATAAAGTTTTTTGTTATTACATATTCTTTAATATCACCATCTAGACTCTAAGCACCATGGGGGCAAGCATCATTTCTTTCTCATTTATCTCATACAAATGAGGCACTCAATAAATATTTGTTTAATGACTGAATAATTTCTGATGGCTGTGCAGTATTCCATTGCTTGGATATGCCATCATTTATTTAAGCAGTTCCTTACTGTTACACATTTAGGCTGTTCACAGTTTTTACAATGATAGACGTGTAACTGAATCTTGGTACTGCCCTCCTGCTTTGATGAGTCATCTCATTTTGAATTCAGTTATGTCTGCATTAGACTTCTGGACATCCTTATTTTTTTTAATCCTTTACAGTGTCTTGTCATTTTAATTACTCTATTCTCTGGTTGTTTGGTTGGATATTTATGTCAAGCTGCTTAACAAATGAGCATATGGCATTACTTTACTGTTCTGCTCCAGTGTTGAGAAGTTGGAACAGTGTTAGCTGGTGAGCTCTCTAGAACAATTGAGAAACAAGGTGACCAGAAAAGATTTAAAAGCTGTGACTAAAATTTATGAGGCTCATTTAGCGGAAGATCATGGAAAAGGTGGTTTCTACTTGTGTAACTTGTGCAGTGCTATTCCTACAGCATATGGGAAGGAAGCCTGTTCATACCCTGACATGTTTTCAGAACAGTTGAAGCTGTAGTGGGATCTCCACAGGATTCCTATCAGAAGAGGCAAGTAGTCCCAGCATCGTTGTTAACATAATTTACTGACTATCTGTGATGGCCAGGAGAAGGTCTCTTTTGGGGACTTTGGGGAGGCACAACTACCAAAAATATGCTGACTGCCCTCAAATAAACTTATACCAGGGATGAAGCCCTGTGACATTATAGTTGAAGCTCAGGCTTCAGAATTAGGTGTCTGGTTTTAAACAATGCTCTTTCCTGGATGTATGGCTTCCACGGGTTATCTAACTTCAATAAACCTTAGTTTATTCATCTGTTAAATGGAAGTAAAGATGATATCTAAGGTTATTTGGGAAAAATGGGAAAAAAGTGCATATAAGATTCTTAGAACAGGGCTTGGCATGAGGTAGGTGTATATTTTTTCTTAAAGAAGAAAAATGGCATAGAAGGCAGTATGGTATCCTGTCAGAAATATAGAACTTCAGAGGGCAGAGAGATTACTTTTAGCGAGTAAGATTAAGGAAAATGTCCCAGAAAAAGTAGAGTCTTAAAGGAGTTGTAGGTGGCTAATAAAAAAAGTAAGGACATGGGGCACCTGGACGTGTGGCACAGTTAAGCAACTGAGTCTTGGTTTTGACTCAGGTGTGATATCAGGGTCGAGAGATTGGGCCCCATGTTAGGCTCTACACTCAGTGGGGAGTCTGCTTGAGTTTCTTTCTCCCTCTTCCTCTGCCCCTACCCTCTTTGCTCTCTCTCTCTCTCTCACTGAAATAAGCAAGTCTTAAAAAGAAAAAAGAAAAAAAAAGTAAGGAAATTATTCCAGAGGAAGGAATGACATGTGCACAGGGAAGGATGGTATGTTCATGGGGCCTTAGGTAGACCAGATAGCAAGGATGAAGACAGACTGAGATATGGGGGTACCCCTGACAAGCTAAGCATTTGGCTCCTTGAGTGTTTGTTGACCATTTTCTAGTGGGAGAGTAAGGGAAAAATTATTTTCTAGTAATAAAATCAGTATACCTTCCCTCATGTTTCTTTATGTGCAAAATAAGATGTCTATTACATGATCTGAATATAACATGACATTTTAACTTATTTGGACTTGTCTTTCATTTTACAGTTATTTTTTTATCACTCATAATTGGATACAGTTAGTTATACTCACCATGGATAGAAGTAATTTATGTGGATAGAGTCACATGATCTCTTTGCCCAGGGCATTGTTTGCTTTGATGGGAGTGGACCTGGTTTAAATTTCACGAGTGAGGAGTTTGAGGATGGACACCTGAGTTAACTGGCCCTGTATTTCTACTTCATCAGCGATGTTTCAGTGCCCTCTATGGGATGGTGCCAGGGCAGCTGTCTCACTGGGTTTCTACATAATTGGATAATGAGGATAAAAAGGAGAGTTGAACCTAGAGCTTGGAAGGTGGCTTAGAGCCAGATCCTAAGGAACTTAACTTACTGGTTAAGAAGATACGGGTTTTATTTGTTAGGAAGGGTGGTCTCTTGGAAGGCGGTTAAGCAAGTGCCAAGATGGAATTCGGAAACTTTTATTTGGTGGTGAAGTATATGAGAGAACAAAGGTGGGAAGCTCACTTGGTGGACACTTCAGAAATCTAGGTGAGAGGTCATAAGTTCTGGCTCTGGATGAGTGGGGTGGGGGCGGGGAGGAGATTAAGCCACAGACACACTAAGAAGGAGGGACTAGATTATCCAGAGGAGGCTGGGAAGGAGGAGTGAACTAAGACCCCCAAGATCTTCATTGCATTGACCTGCTAGGTATGTCTGTCACCACAACCTTCAGACTCACATTTTATGTCTTCTGGCAAATACAGTATGATAGGCTGTCATACATCATAGGGTCTAAAGCTTAGGCTTTAGAAGCAAAACTCATTTTTCAATCTAACCAGCACTCATCCTCTTATCTCCTTTTCCTCATTCAATTAGCTCCAAAGTAAACATTTTCTGGTTGCCAAACTCACAAGAATTATCTGTTTCTTAAAACTTTCTATAAAATTTTTCTGACTGAAGAGGTATTGAATAATAGGTAAGTAAAACATCTGGGAACTTTTTTTTGAAATTTATATTACTTCTCTAGTATGTGTAAAAATTTATTTAGACTTACAAATTCAGAATTTCTGATATTTAGGCAGGAAGAAGTTTTCATTATAATTCCCCATGAAAAAGGTTTTCCTCCCTTTTCTCTCTGTCTCTCTCTCTTTTTTCTTTAAGATTTCATTTACTTATTTGACAGAGAGCACAAATAAGCAGAGTGGCAGGCAGAAGGAGAGAGAGAAGCAGGCTCTCTCCTGAGCAGGGAGCCCAATGTGGGACTCGATCCCAGGATCTTGGAATCATGACCTGAGCCGAGGAAGCCGCTTAACTGACTGAGCCACCCAGGGGTCCCTCTCTCTCTCTTTTTTAGAGGTGGACTGTTTATGGCGGATTGAATAAGAGACTAAATAATTTACAGCACTTTGGGGAAGTGATTAATATGCTAATTAAAGCAACTCTTCTCCACACAGAAATTTGCCAGTCTACAAATGGACAGAGAAGTTAGATGTATATGGCCAAACCTTAAGTGCTAATAAAAATGATTAGGTTCATTAGCTCACTTGAGCCATATATCCCCCCCACCCCCCGCCAAAACAAAACAAAACAAAAAGAACCTCATTGGAGTGAAACTAATGAATATCTTTTCTCTGCTTTGTAAGGTCATCAAAGTAGACTGTTTAGGGCCTATATGTCTTGTATATATTATTTAATGGGATTTGATTTCATTTGTTTCCCTTATTTCAAATTAAGAAATGGCTTTATATTTTTACCAAGTGTGCCCCCTTTCAAAATATTTTAACACTTCTCTTGTTTCAGCTGATCTTTAGAGGAGTTTTTTCTAACATGAGTAGGTCTTCTGAAACTGTGGTAGTTATGTGAACATACTCAACAAGATGCATTCAAGTAGAAACCTTAAAGACTTAGGTTTGGCAACACTTATATTTTATTGATTTAGTTCTAGTTAGTAAGGTGCTTGAAAACAAACAGAATTTCTTTAAAGAAAAATTCTTTGTTCTAATTTTTAAGTGGTTCAGACAGATCTTACCCCTACAAAGAGAATGAATTAAAGAGCAAATATGACTATACTAGCAATTAAGTATATATTTATATATTCATTTGGAACGAATGCTAACATTTAAAAACACTCTTACCATATGCCACAAACATGTGTGTGTGTGTGTGTAGGTATACTTCTTAGTGGTACAAATTTCCAGCCACCTCAGTCAAAATATCTGATTTGAATTTGTTCCTTCTGCTGAATGCCAGATACTCAGTTTAGAATTAGGTGAGATGAGTCTCTTTCAGTGAGGTCTAAAACTAACTTCTAAACGGGGCCCTCATATTAATAGCTAACATTAATACTTTTTTAAAGTGGAACATGATGAGGAGCAAAGAATGGAGTTTCTCTGATAAGATTTCACTTTATTTAAAATGGTGTGGTCTGTGCTGCTTTATATAGGAGAGGGTAAAGCTACTACCCTTGGTACCAGGAAACAAAATTTTTAGAATGTGTTAAAACCCAATAAAAGCAGTACCTATTTTCACACTGTCGTAGTTAAAAACAGTTCCTGTGGATCACCAAATTTCATTAATTTCCTATGCCATCCAGTCATTTGTTCCACAAATGGTAAGACCAGCTTTCAGATGTATAAGTAATGATATTATGCTAAGTTACATTTTTCTCTCAAAGGAATTTGGCTTAAACTGATAAAATTCCTGTGATTCTAAATACCTTTCCAGGTACTCAATACATATTTGCCCAGTGAAATAAATGAGTAGCTCTTGTGCCTGGATTACTGAGAATAGTTTACTCGACTTAAGGAGAACTTAGTGAAGTGATGTCTGAAATTTATTATTATTGTATTGCATGTTACAGTTGAGTAAAAGAATTGGCTAATGTAAAGATTCTTAAACTATTGGTCAGCATGATTGACTGAGGACACAAAAAAACTTGATAGGAAACGATCTCTTGCTAACCAGAGCAAGAGACGAAGGAGAAGGCTAGGACACAAGCATTCTGTGTTGGCGAGGACTAGGGAAAAAGGGTCAGTATCAGCAATCCGTGTGTTGGGAGGGCTGAGGGAAAGCTTGTTTGAAGGGAGGAAGTAAGATACTTCATATGCTGCAGGATGACTGTGAGAGCTTGGGGGTTGTTGGTTCCTGACTTTGACCCCTCTCTGTGTCTCCAGGCAGTTCCCAGTTAGTAAACCAAAATTCTGGTGACTGAAATGCACATGACATGTTAACAACAGGCGCGGGCCGCTGTGTTGTCTCAGCTTTGGCTGTTGTCACACTTGAGCAGACAGATGCCTGTGTCTGTACGGTGGTGTCAGTACAAGCTGTAATTTGGGTATCTGTCATGGCGTTACAGTAAGAACTCAAGCTCAAAGGAATAACTACCATCATCAGGTCAGTTTGAAAGGCATTAGGATTTTAAGGAAAGGTGACCACTTTAGATAATCAAAGAGCTCAAGATTAAGCCAGATGTGCAAATGATAATTTATGAACAATTTCACTGTCCCTTTCCTGTCACGTCAGTTGGTGAAGAGTTTGTGCCACAAGGAAATGGGCAGGTAGAGCTACATCCCTGTGAAGGCTCACAGATTGAGCGCTGACAGAAATGTCTGTTCTATGGCAAAGAGTCACAAACACATGCTCTTGTGTGTGTGTGTGTGTGTGTGTGTGTGTGTGTGTATAAAGTTTGTTTACAGATATAGATTCATCTCTTTTTTCTAGTCTCATAAATTTTATTTGTTTATTAGAGTGAGACACATTGAGATTATCTGGAAGATAAACTATGTATATTCAGTATCTGAAAATCAATATAAAGGCAGGCTTTTAACTTGTGAGGAGAACAAAAAAGAACAAGATTTGTCATCTGCCTTTTCATCTCTTATCTGCCCATAGTTTCTCCTTGTGGTTCTTTCAGGAACCAGTGTTATAAAGGAATGATAGGTGGTAAACTGTGTTCCTAATAAACCTACTTTATTTGAGAAAATGTTTGGTCAGAAAGTGTTTAGTCTTCCCCATGCGATGTGATTCTAAAAGGTCAGCAACCTGTAAACACCATGCAAAAGCATTTTAAAAATATTCTAACTCTGGGACTAACCTAGAGTAAATATCACAAATATGAATCTCAGACAATTGGGATCTTTTTTCTCAGCAGTCTAAATGGCCTTAACAACACCCAACAATGCCATTTCTTACTGACCGTGAGTTACAGGATTAGTGTGACTTAAAGGGCCCGGTCCCTAAAAAAGGGCAGGTTTTCCCAGAAATTTTAGTCGACGAGCAGGGAAGCAGTTTGGGGGAATAAAATCCAGTGGTTTCTCCAGGATGGTACCGATAAGGTACACAGGGTCAGGAATCGAAGCCTGTAAGATGAGTATTTTCCCCTGACTTTCTCAGTTAGCTGTTGGTAGAAGAGTGTGATCGGCCTGGTCTTCTAGGGCTGTTCTGGGCAGGTGGCTTTGAAATATAACCTGATTGTCCCTCCCTCCCCTTTGTTCCAAACAACTGAATTGAAAATGGGTGAGAAGGCAGAAGCAACAGATACAAGAACCTTCGGTGTGTGTCTGTGGTTTAATTTTTTTTTTTTATTACTTAAGTATAGTTGATATTCAAGGATATCTTCGTTTCAGGGGCACAGCGCAGTGATTGGACAGTTCTGCACATTATGCAATGGTCCCCGTGTTAAGTATAGCCCCCATCTGTCACCACACAAACAAGAACCCTCTTTCAATTGTTATTTCTTTTTCCTCTTTCTTCTAGATCCCTGAGGCATCCACCACCCCACCCCCAAATGTAAAGAAATACAGAAACATTTCCTAGTCTCCCTTCACCTCATTTTCCATACCCTTATTATTATTTTAGCTACCAGGAATTCACATTAGGAAGAATCCCAGGAAGTGGAAGCTGTAATGATTATGGTTTCTGAGAAGGACCAGCCCAGTTTTCTTTTGAAATTTTCTGCTCTTTAAATGAGTGTAGATAATTTTCCTCAAGTTAGTGATAGATTTTTAGCTACCGTGTGGTCTTTCCCCCCTTTACGAAATATCCTCTTTTTTTTTCTTCCTAATGTCTCTTAAATCTTTCTTTTCTCTCTACAGAGACTAGTATTCCCTTCATTGGAAATGCATGAACAAAGCTATTTAAGCAGAACGCAGATAAGCGATCTCTGCATGCCTTCTTTGTATGCCATTTGCCCCAGCAACGTATAAGGCAGCATGTAGGCTACATAGGTTTCAGACACCCCTTTTCAAATGATTAGCCACCTCTATCCCATTTTTTCCTGGCTTTTTTATTTCTCAGGTACTGCTAAGTTTATATTCACATGCAAACAGTACCTACCTCAAGATGTTGTTGAGAGGATTAAATGAGTTCATATACGCAAAGCACTTAGACTGATGCCCGGTGCAGGGTAAACCCCATGTATTTGCTTCATGACTACTGCCTGCTTTGTTGTTTTAATTTGATAGGATATTGATTTCAGTTTATCCCCAGCTATGGTTGGATGCAAAGTTAGCCCAGAAATCATTCGCCCATGAGGGGTCAATAGAGCTACTTTCGTTAAATGAGGAAATCTGCCAACTACCTTTTTCTCAACTTTGCCCAGGGGTCTTGAAATGTTCCCCAATTTTTTTCTTATTTACTGTAATACTAACCTGGAGAAGGAAGGGCTGTATGTCCCTCCTTTCCCCACCCCCTTCTCCCTACTGATACTTTAGAATTAAGGACAAGACAGAAGAGGTTATATTTTTTTTTAGCACATCATCTGTTCTGATGAAGACGAGTCAGCTTATTTTATTAAGTCTACTTAAATTTGGAAAATCCTTGCATGAGACCTGATCTCAAGTGGGAGCCTCTAAGCAACAGCTAAGTAAACAACCCTTAAAACTCAAGGTTGGGAGACCAAATCACGACTGTTTACCCACCTGGCGCTTTAAAACTGACCTGTGTTTCCCACAAGATGTCTTGAGGTTGAATTATGTCAGAGCAGTAACGTCTTGAACACTGTTGGGTGAGATGGTTTGCGAGAGATCTGATTTCACCGGGTGAATGACAAGACTCTAACTCCCTCTTGCAGTGTATAAAAACAATTAAACATGAAATGCATTTTGCCACTGCATGTTTGACTCACGTGTGCATATTAAATTTTTTTTCCCAAAGACCTATGAAACAGGAGCAGATCTCCCTGTGTATGTTATGGCGCTCTTTACCAAAATTCATGTCTAGTTTTTCTGTTTTCTTTTTCTCATCTCCTTTTGGGAGAAGGGCGGGGGGTGGGTGGAAATCAATTTTCCCAGCCAGATCTGCATTTTTCCAGTTAGAAAAGAGGTTTCATTTTTAACTCGTTGTCTGATGGTATTGAAATATTTTTTTCCCAGTCTGTTGTGATTTAGAGAAGCAGACCCCCCCCCCCCCCGCCAAACCCCCCCCCCCCCCCCCCCCCCTGTTCCTGTCATCCTCTGTTACCTGAGGTGTCATTTAGTGAGTGCTTTGTTTGTAAATAGACAGTGGTTTTGAAAAGGTCTGGTCTGTGGTGATCCTGTTTCCAGCATCCTAGTGTGGTTCTCAAGCTGCTGCAGTTACTTTTTCTCTTTTCCATGTTTTGGTTTTAGATCTCAGTTCTGAGTTTTTTTTTTCTTTTCTCCTCATGTTTTCTAGGTTAAGGAAGATTTTACACACATTCCTTGTGAAATCCCCAATTCCTTTTCTATCAAGGGTGACTGGGAATCACTAGTGAATTAACCTGCTCTAGATCTTTTTTGGGAAAGAGAAAGGAGAAGTCCTGAAAATTCTACCTCTCTCTCTTACCACTCAAGCTAAACAAGACAAAGGGTGGCAATGCCATCAGGTTAATCTACTGACATAATAAGCCCCTGTCTCTCAAACCCCATGGCACTTACCATCAAAATGTTTCTACCTGCGTTTTTGTGAACGAGCACAGATTTGAACTACTTTGCTGAACTTCTTTTTTTTCCTCTTAATTATTTATTTCACGGGAAATTCTAAACTCTTCAAGAAACCAAAAATCAGTGTTCTTGCGTTAGTTGAAAATACAGCTGTATCTGGGGGGATTGTGTCAACGGAGAGGTGTTATTTCTTATCTTTAAAAAAAAAAAAAGGCACCTAATTAAAATGGTAGAAATCCTTTTAGCCAGGAAATGACTGTGTGTGTGTGTGTCTCCACAGTGGAGCAGCTGCTGTGAGCCCGTCAGCTGGCAAGGAGTGAGAGCCGGGGTTCGGGGCGGGGGGCTGCGCCGGGGGGCTTCCCTGCCAGCCCCGCCACCGCTCTGCGTTTTCTCTGAGCCCTCATTGTCTCCCTTCCAGTCGCATGGTGTTCTTTGTCTGCGGTGGGTAGCTCGTGTCACACACTCCGTAAGCCAGCCTCACTCAGCCTCTGTTCATTCCATTTTCTTTCTTCCGCCCCTCACTACCTCCCCTGCCCCACCCCGCCCCAGGCCTCTTCCTCTCTGGTTTTGGGGTTCACGATGATTGAAGAACATTTTGGCAAAGTCAGTGCTCAGAAGATACGGCTTCTAATGAGCTTCAAAGAAGTGAAGACAAGATACGATGCCTTGAAAATTGACAGGATCTGTGTGGATTTGGAGTTACATGTTCTTGGTGTAACTAACAGTTTGTAGTTAAAAATGCTGCGGGGAGGTGTGGGCTTGGTTAGGGAGGTGGGGCTAGTTCTTAAGTGCCCCGCCAGTAAGTAAAGATGCTGCTGTTGAGTCACACCCCCTCCCCCAGTATTCTGGAAGATTGAGAAAACTGCGGTGTACCCTGGCTTTGGGGTCATTGTTAATAAGGAACGAAATGAGACAACAAATGCCTTGTGAATTTAAATAGACAGGTATGGTGTTCAAAAAGGCTTCTGATATAAACACTCCAGTCCATATTCTGTCTTATGCAAAGCATTAGTGGCTTGCTGGGGCTTTCCTCTAAAGAGCCCATTTACAGTTGCTCCCTTCTCTTCTGCCCATTACCTGGAGCTTACAATGCTTTTTAAGTGATTCTCTTGCTTGTGCTGAGGAGGGGAGCATGGAGGGGAGGATGCTTGGGTTGACAGAGCTCTTAAAGCCATTTTAAATTTATACAGGAACTTTCCTTGGGGAACTTAATGCATTTCACATATGGAAATCATATGGCTGGGACAGACTTCATTCAAGGAGTCAATCCCATACTGTTAACAGATATGGAAATGGAGCTTAGAGGACGCTTCTGGATGTTTCCTCAGACACAGAGCCAGTGTGTGGCCATGCTAGGACTCGAATCCCGTGCTCTTTCAAAGCTCCGGCAGGGGCACACTTAAGTAGCTCAGTTCCCTTTGAAAGACATCACTGGCAAAATTTTATTATCCCTACTTTAAAATGAGGAGCAACAAAGCACGCTGCCCAGTGTTAACCCTTCACAAAAAGCCAGCGAGCTAGGGCCCTATCTTTCTTGTAGCCCTCCTAAGTTACTTGGGATGAATTGCCTTGGTCTTCCCGGCATCGGTTCCTTGGCCCCAGCCATCCCAGCATTCTTGTTTCTGTTGCCGTTTCCTGCACTGCCCCCCAGCCCATTCCCATCCCCTCAAGACCATTTAATGCTTTTTCTCCTTTATACCCAAGTGTGTCCTGTATTTCCCTTTTACTAGGTACTTCCCTCCCCCCAGTATATCTAAAACTCTAGGAACTCCATCTAGAATTTTCCCCTAGGCAACCCAGACCTAATCCATGTTCCCAAAGAAGCAATGCAAATGTTACATCCAAATGTACCCCAGCCTGGTGTGGTGGAGTAAAAGCAGAACAGGCCTGGGGGCATGAGGTCAAGTTCTGGGGCCAGCACTAGTAGAAACTTACTCCTGTGGACTTCCATGCAAAGTTCCTTCCAATTCTTGAACCCTAAATCTTCATTTAAGTTTGCAGAGAGGAATTTTAAGAATGAATGGGTCTGTTGAAGGATCAACCCAGTCAAATTGTGTTATTAAAGGCTCAGGCTTCTGGATACCGGGATCTTAGTCCAGCCTTGGAGCTGGGTGCTTTGACCCTGCTCTGCTCTCCTTGCTGCCTGTATGGGAGCAGCTCCAACCAGCTCTGCCTACACTTGCTCAGGGACTCGTGCAGCTGGTAAAGGACAACCACCGGGAATTCCATGGGACAAGGGATGCTGTGTAATTGGAAAATGAATTCTAATGCACTCAAGTTGGCTTGAGTATACCCAATAAACAAATCAAGGGATACGTATAACTTTGTTCACGTTATTTGGGTTTTCTGTGTTGTGTGAATATCGAATCTACTCCAGAGTGTAAGCTCCTTAAGGACAGCCATGTAATGACACAGTGTTAGGGCTGGATTGCTACTTAATAAATAATTTATGATAATGACAGCAAGTCTTGGGTCTTCTGATTTTTTTGTCTGGTATTTAGAATCCATGGTCTGGTGGAATTTGAAGTCATTATTGTTTTCTGAATATTTATGAATATGTCATGATAATAAATTTGATAGGAAGTTGACTGGTCTCACTCTTTCCCAGTGTGACTTATTAAGAGTCATGATTTTTGTTTTCTGCTTCTACTTCTATGTAAGTTTTTCCACCTCAGGCCTCAACTAGAATAATTCTTAAGATTTTAAACTTATTCAAAATGTAATTTTAAGGTAAATAGAACAGATTTCAGGTAGAGAAAAAATAAGAGAGTTCATTTGCGTGATTTTCCTCTTTCCATGTTGTGAGAAAGCCGTGGTCATCCAGATATGAATCTGGTTTTGTTGTTGTTTTTTTTTTTTTGAAAGGAAACTCTCCCAGTATAGGCTGACAGTATTTGTTAAGTCGAAGATATGATTAAATAGTGATAAGCTTTTAAGGCAAACATAAATTCATAAATTTCATTATCCAAATAAGTTATGGTACATGGGGAAAAAGTCATTGTGGTTTTCATAGAAACATCTGGATAAACTGGGAAACGTGGTTGGATTAGTCAACATACAAAATAAAACCTCTGAAAAATCAAGGTGTTCATGTGTACACAGGTGAGAGTATTCATCTCATCTGAGGTTTTTTTCCCCCCCAACTCGTAATTTTGACCCATTTCTCACATAAAGTGGTGGTGACCCAGGAAGGAGTCAGCTCAGTTTTTTAGACACAGCTCTATACCAACGTCCACAACTTTGACTTGTCACTTTGCTACTCTGGAACTCTGAGACCTCTTGGGTGTATCTTTGAAACTCTTGGCTTTCCTCTCACTGGAAATATAATACCTGCTCCCAACCTTCCTTAAATGAGTATTATAACAGTTATCGGGATGTATGAGATAACATCTCCCATCAGAAAGCAATTTGAAACCTTTAGAGTGGTTTCATTATAGAGAAGAGGCTTGGAAAATGTGTTTTAACATGGTAAGAACTCATGGTAGCTAAAACTGCAACTGCTCATGGAGAAAATTGGAGCAGTGTGTTGCAAATTTAACACACATCTATTCCATTCGGGGCCGAAACAGCAAAATCAATCTGTGTTTTGTTAGTTTATTTGAGATTTGGCTTTCTGATCATACTTGCATTGCATTTGAAGGGAAAGAAGGCCAGATCTTTTAGTTCTTTGTTCTTTTTCCATGGAGGACACTGTTAACACAGCTGGATCAGTGAGCCAATCTCTGCTCTCCTCCACGCCATTGGTTCTGTTTTAGGAAGAAAACTTCCAAGCGGAAGTGAGTCCAGGAGAAAGCTTTGGGTAACTGGGCCTGTAGTTTGGTTTTGATGTAAGTAGAAGGAGACTGGGATATGGGATTAAAGTAGAAGCCTTCTGGTCTACTTTTCTGGTTATACCAATTTGTTACATGATCTCAGGCAAATATCTTTATGTTCCTTTAAGGGCCTGGTATTGAGTTTAACTTTACCAGCTGTGGTGAGTTTTAGTTGATGTTGGCAAAACTCTTTTTATTCCCAGGTTGAATCATGCCCTGGGAAGTGCTGTGTTGTTGGTTTTTTTGTTTTGTTTTGTTTTGTTTTGCCTTCAGAGATAGGGGGATAGAGGGTATGGATCTCCTACTGCTTTGCAGGCTTTTTTAATAATTTCAAACATATAGCAATAAAGAGCCATTGAAAGTAATGAACAGTCTTTATTGAAGTAAACGAAGATGACCATGAACAGTTTTAATATATTAATCAAATGATATTGCTGTTTAACATTAAGAACATCTCAGTCAGATACTTGCTTGAGATTAACTGGAAAACCCACTATGACTCTGAAGGGGAAGATCATGCGAGAAAGTCAATGTAGCTATTATTTGGTGTTTTTAAGGGAGGTTTTTTTTTTTTTAATGATCTTTAATTATATCCTCTTTATGGCATTTGGTATAGATGGTTGGAGAAGCATAGTGAGTATAAATATTATAAAAATGGGGGAAAATAAGCCCATTTTTCCTCACAATATGATTGGTGATCCACATCTATGAGTCAAAGATCATTTACTGATTTCCTGCTTTATTTCCAGAATTGGGCCTCCAGTTCATTGGGCTTAAATCCTTATTAATTGTGTTTTTTTCCACAGTGTCAAGTGGGCCTTATTCACTTGAAAAGATAAATGTTTTATCAGACCTACAAGAACTATATAACATTTGATGCTACAAAAAGTCATATTGGATGGGATATAAATAATCTGGAGTGCCAAGTTTCTGTGTAGTATCCAAAGCATTTAAAAATAAATCTTGGGGTGGGACTTTTGGCTATGGCCAAGTAAGGAGGTCAACAAACCCTCTCTTTAAAAAAGCAAATATAAAGTTGGACATAATGAACAAAAACAATCATTTCAGTGCACTGGAAATTGAATAAAGGCATGAAACAATCTGAGAAATGTTTATACTAAAAAATCTGCCGAACTTCTGTTGAGAAGAGTGGGAGTTGGTGGAATTCTTGCCTGGGGCTGCACCCATCCCTTGCCCAGCTCAGTTGTCAGGGAGGTTTGGGGGATGAGGAGACCATAGTTCATAAGGACTGGCCGGTTGCTGCTGCTGTTGGGAACTCACTTGATCTGGAATGGTGGGCTGTGCTCATGCCCAGTGGCTTTGTTGGTGGGCATAGTTCTCTTGGTGGCAGGCGACTGGAGAGGCTATGGTCTCTTTTATTCTGAGGTTGCAGGCATAGTTGGGGTAAGAATATTTCTAGATGAGACTGTCCAAGAGGCAGCAGACAACAGAGGACCCAAGCTACCCACACACTCGTGGCCATTCCTGAGGCTGAATCCTGTGCTTAGAGGAAACATGAAAGGGAAGCTGAGATCCACTTTAAGATGGCCTGAACTTGGAGTGTGCTCCTCTACCCGAAAGCAGATCCGTCGGCTGAGAATGAGACTTTCCCAGGCTTGAGGTGTTTGATCACAGTCTCTGCCAAGTCACTGACCCACCACTCAGCTGTGCAGACACGGGTAACAACTAGAAAAGCAGGATTAAAAACAAAAACGAGAAGAGTCATCAGTGACTTCACACTGCCGAGGATATAGATGTCACAGAATCAGTCCAGGCAAATTACTAACCAGATAAAGAAATGAACAGAAACAGAAATCACCACCACCTTTGGGAGGAAAATATTACAACCCAGGATTACTACAATATGTCCATCTTTAATGTCCATTTTAAACAAAATATTAGGGATATGCAAATAAAGAAGAGTGTAACCATACTCAGGAATAAGGCAGTCTGTAGAAACTAAGTGTCCCATTAAGGTAAGGTTGGTTTACCATCTGAAAATTAATTAATATACCACAATAATAGAATAAAGGACAAAAAACATTTTTATCCCAATAGATGCTGAAGAAGCATTTGACAAAATCCAGCATCCATAGATGATAAGCACTCTCAACAAGCTAGGAAGCGCAGAGAGCTTCCTCAACCTGATAAAGGGCATCTACAAAAAACCCTACAGCTGACATCACGCATAATGGTGAAAGATAAGATGCTTTCCCAGTAAGGCAGGGATAAGGCAAGGATGTTTGCTCTTGCCACTTCTATTCAGTTATTATACCAGAAGTTCTAGACAGTGGCACAAGGCAAAAGTAAAATAAAAACATCAAGAATGAGAAAGCTTATTTGCAGATGACTTTATTGTGTATGTAGAAAATCCCAAGGAACACATACACACACACACACACACACACACACAAACTGTTAGAACCAATAAATGAGTTCAACAAGGTGGCAGGGTATGGGATTAATATACAAAAACATTCTGTTTCTGTTATAAGCTATAAACAATCTGAAGAATTAAATAAAGTTATACAGTTCCCACTAGTATCCAAAAAAGGAAAGTCTTAGAAATAGTTATTAGACATATAAGACTTGTGCACTGAAAACTATCAAATATGGCTAAAAGAAATTAAAGATCTTAATAAATGAAGAGATATTCCAATTCATTATTGGAAAACTAAATATTGTCAAGATGGCAATTCTCCCCAAATTGATCTCTAAATTAGGTGCAATCCCTACATGAAAATCCCAGCTGGATTTTTTGTAGAAATTGACAAGCTGGCCCTCTAACTTTATAGGGAAATGCAACGGACCTATAATAGCTAAAACAGTTTTGAAAAAGATGAACAGACAGTATCCATGTAGTATTTTTAAATGTACTGTAAAGTCAGAGTATTCAAGAAGATGTGCTATTGGTGCACGGATAGGCACATGAAACAACTGAGAATCCAGACATAAACCTTACATTTTATTTATTTTGATTTTTAAAAA